>CAWUFW010027705.1:0-25410 GCA_963921515.1 Calotriton arnoldi
GTACAGAAGGTGTTTGCAGAGTAGTGGAGAAAGGTGCTGGGCCTCCGACCAGCGCTCAGGAATCCCGGTGCGTAGGGCTTACAGGAGGTACCAGTAAGGCTTGTTGGCACCCAAAGTCCCTCAGGAGTAGAATTGGACTTCATCCCCATCCCGTAGTCTGCCAGAAGGCGCGTTTGCAGAATGGTGGAGAAAGGGGGGCATGGCCTCAAGAGACGTCTTAGCAATCCCACTGTGTGGGACTTACTGGAGGTAACAAGAGGGTAGTTGGCCCCCAAGGACATCCTTGGAGGCCAACTACCTCCCATTCCTCCAGTAAGTCCCACACAGCAGCATTGCTAAGTTCGAAGAGCCACGCCCCTTTTCCCACCACTCTACAAACGCGCTCCCTAGCACTCTTGGATGGGGTGAAGTCCCGTCGCATGCTGGGGGTCCTTTAGGGAGCCAACTAGCCTACCTCTTATCTCCAGTAAGCCCACACAGTGGGATTGCTGAGAGGTGGACAAAGGCCGCGTCCCCTTTCTCCACCACTCTGAAACGCACCCCCTGGCGTGTTCTAAGTTGGGGATTAAGTCCCCTTGAATACTGAGGGTCCCTGAGGCCAACTAGCCACTAGGAACCTCCAGTAAGTGCCAAACAGCTGGATTGCAGGAGAGGTGGTCCGAGGCCGCCGCCACACCACTCTGCAAACGCGACTTGGCGCACTGCTGCTCGGAGGATGAAGTCCACTTGGTCCTGAGGTTCTCAGGACACAAGAGGACTCATCGCCCACCAGCAGTGCGCCAGGAGCGCGTTTCCAGAGTGGTGTAAAAAGCTGGGACCACCTCCCTGCAACACAGCTCTGTGGTGCTTACTGGAGGTACCTGGTGGCTAGTTGCCTCAAGACCCTCAGGTTGAAGGGGGACTTAATCCCAATTTAATGCGCCAGGGGCGTGTTTTGCACACTTGTTATATCAGGCCCCGCCCCTCCCTGCACCACTGTGCAAACGTGCCCCTGGTGCGTTGTAAGTTGGGGATTAAGTACCCTTGAATCCTGAGGGTCCTGAGGGGCCAACTAGCCCACCAAGTACCTCCAGTAAGCGCCACAGAGCTGCATTGCAGAGAGGTGTAAAGGGGCTTGACCTCGGACCACCTCTGCAACGCAGCTCGTGGCACTTACTGGAGGTACCTGGTGGATTAGTTGGCCCCCAGGGATCACTCAGTATTCAAGGGGACTAATCCCCCAACCCCACGGCCATGGAGGACATTTACAGAGTGGTGCAGAAAGGCGAAGCCTCGGCAAGATGCCGGCTTTTTATTTTTTGTTAGAAGGGGGCTGTTGGCCCCGCTTCTTTCATGTATTTTTGGGCCCTGGGACCCCATCCCCCAGGGCCTGCCACATTAAAAAAAAAGGTGAAGGGCCGTGCAACCCCCTCCTGAGGCCGGTTTTGGCCCGGGGACCCCATCCCCGGGGCATGGCATGTTTTTATTGTTATATGGGAGGGGGCCGGTGGCCCCAGCCCTGGGCCACCTGTGGCCCCGGGGACCCCAACCCCCGTGGCCTGGCCTTCCATTTTTTAAATGTAATTACGGAGGGGGGGCCGCATGGTCCTTCCCTAGGCCACTTACGGCCCCGGGACCCCATCCCCCGGGGCTTGGCCCTCCTTTCATTTTTAATTATAGAGGGGGCCTCGTGGCCCCCTCCTCAGGCCACTATTGGCCCGGGGACCCCATCCCCCTGCCATTTTTTTTTTTTTAAAAGGGATGGGGGGCGCGTGGCCCCCCTCCCAGGCTACTTCTGGTCCAGGGACCCCATCCCCTGGGGCTGGCCCTTTGTGTTGGGGACTGGGGGGAGCCCTATGCCCCCACGGTCCCGCCAGCTCCTGCCTCCTGCGAGACGGCATTGCTTTTGCACAGGGGAGCTGCTCACATGCAGTTCCCCTTGTGCAAGCTATTCTGCTTCGGTTTTGGAAGCGAGAGCAGGTTCCTGCTCTTGCTTCCAAAACCGACGTAGAGTTCTAATCAGCAGGGCGGGAGCCGCGGCTCCCGCCCTGCCTGGCTAAACCGAAATGTCCCGGCGGTGGGCACCCCGGGACATTGCAGAGAGCCGGCCCTGGGGGGTGGCGGTGCCAGGGCCAATAAGGGGCTCCTGGAGGGGGCCACGTGGCCCCCCCTCTCTTCATTTTCTTTGCCCCGGGGAGGTGGCGGTCCCCAGGGCAGCTTGGGGGTTGGGACCCCCCACGCATTACTATCAAGCCAGCCCGAGGAGGTGTCGGGGTCCCCGAGGCTGCGGGCGCGTGCCCCCGCACATGATTAGCATAGCCCGGGGAGGTGGTGGTCCCCGGATGACGAGGCCCCGCAGGACCCCCGCTATTTCATTTGACATTGCCCCCGGGACCTGGCCCACCCGGGGCTCCATTAAAATGAGCGCAAGGGCCACGCTTCATTTTTTTATTTTCAGCAGGATTCGCACACCAGCGCGAATTCTGCCAATTTTGTTTTTAAAAAAAATGCTTTTTGGGCTCCTGGGGGTCCCTGTGGGACCCCTCAGCAGGCCTAGGGGATCAGGGTGTTCTACCCACCCCTCTTCTTGTTTTCACCTTTTTTTCTGTTTTCTTGTGACTCAATTACCGAGTCACAAGATGGCTACCAACACATTCTGGTTTAGAGTGTTGGCAGCCAATCAGAGTGAGCCGGTGCCCGGGAGAGTCGGACTCCTCCTCGGTGCTCAGATATCGATATTTTTATTTTTAAAATGCTCAGCAACTACTGAACGGATTTGCACCATTTAAAAAGGGGCTCTTTCTGAACCAAGACCTACCTTTTGCCAAATTTGGTGTAATTCCGTTCAGCAGTTCGGGCTGAGCTTTGTCTATGGTTTCCTATGGAAATTAACATGGGGAAAACGTGTTTTGGGACCCCCATTTTTCTTGGCCCCCGCTTCGACGAATCTCCCCGAAACTTTCAGAGACAGGAGCTGACCAGAACGCCCCACTAGTTTTGAAAATGTTCGCGAAGATTCATCCAAGCCGGCGCCAAAGATAGTGGCAAAAGAATAAACGCTTTTTTGAATAGAAACAAGGTCCTAACTATAACTACCTACTGGCGACTGCCACGTAGGATATATATATATATATATATATAAACTCCAGCTCAGTCTCCATTTGACACGGGACACCGACACAGGGGTACGAATCACTCGTTTGTAAATCTCAGTTTATTCTTTAATGAGTTGTAACGCGTTTCGGCATTTCCTGCCTTGCTCACACAATAAACGTCATTTTCAAAGTAACCATTTAAAATACAAGGCTCTCGGTCACATGGTGTGCTGCTCCTATTTCCATAGAAGACAGACTCGATATCATTGTTACTTCACACATTTCTTCATATATCGTGTTGAAAAATATTTGTTAAAATACGTGATTATTTGTCTCATGCTTAAAAATTCCATGAATTGTCATAGTATTAGAAATCACTTTTCTCTCATACTGATTTCGTACCTTTCTTCAATCAAACTGATTTAAATTTATACGGGCAAGTGCCTACATGATTCAACAGTAAAGCTATCACTGCAATTCATGCTACCCTTAATTAGAACATAGTTGATCGTAAGGTACACATAGCGAATAGATATATATAGAAAATGTAAAAATATTAGACACATTCAAAAATAGAAATTAATAATTAATAACGAAGTGGGCAAAGACCTTTTGACTTCAATGGTGATCCTTCTCTTAATTGCATACTCCCATGATCAGTTATTTGAGTCCCACCATCTTTTGTCAGTTAAAGTGCAAGTGCGTACAAAACTGATTGTCCAATGTCCTCATTTAGCATAACCTCTCAGATAGTAGCAGCAGCTGAAATACAGTGTTCAAAACGACGTAAAGTGCCAGTGCTTTATACAGCACAGTTATTTAAAGTGCAAATGCCACAATAAAATCATTTCACTGTTAAGCACGGTACATACAAATGAAAAGTGTAAGTGCAATATCATAGATCTCTATTTGTACACTGTTTCACTTAAGTAAATACAATCTATTCTCTATATGGGTCAACTCCTATAAAGTGCAAGTGCATCTTGATTGCACACCTTACTTTGGTCATACTAGAGTTCTTGCAGAGACCAACCAATAACAAATCTCAGGTAATTCCTAGTTCAAAAAGCACCATTCTTTATACTATGCCACGCCCTAATATCAAAAATAGAAGATTACTCAATATTGAAGTCTATATAAATAATATTGACAATTTAATATGGTTCCCCCTTACAAATAAATTCAACACTCAATAATACTTTGTCGATTTAGTTTCACTAAAGAGCCATGTTAACTTTTAAAATGAACCTTAACCATGGATACTACTAGTGGCTTAGATGTAGATGTAAATCCTCATCTGAGTTTAATCCTTGACGGGATCTTAGTATTGAATAACAATATATATTTTGATCCAAGCTGTCGCAACTTGCGCTCTCTGTTTCCTCCCCTTCTCATTTTTGTCACCTGATTGATTGCAAAATATGTAAGTTCATTCACATTGCCATTGTGAACCTCATTTATATGGTGGTGTAGTGTAGCTCCTATTTCCCTAATAGGCTCTGCGCATTGGAATAATATATCCTATAGGTTTGACATAGGACTAAGGTCGGTATGTCCCTATCGAGTATATTAAACTTAATTACTTGTGCCAGCTAGCTCAGAGGCCACTAGAAACTCCTTGACAACAAGAAGGGAGTAGTTTCTGGCAGCCGCAGAACATGACCAATATGTTTTCCTTTTAGAATCAGAACGTGTCCCAGAGTCGTGGAAACACTAGATAACTATTTCACTCAGCTCAGTCGTGCATGCTTAGTTTTCCTCAGAGTTACACAGAAATAATAGACGGGCGTTTTCAATAAAAGATTTATTGAACAGTCTTGTTTCTGGTGTAAGTATAATGTGCTATTACGATCACAAGACAGTATGCGAGATAAATAATGTACAGGGTGAGCAGTAGAAATAAATAATACTGCGATAGCATTATCTTTTAGTACAAATGCTGTTACATAAATAACACAGACTAAAAATGCGAGTACTCATACGATGCGGTGCTAAGCTAGTTCTACCCCAGTGTACCTAACCTAACCTAGGTGTAGGAAGAGGGAAGAAGTAGGTGAAGTATTCCTTACTATGGTATACTAAGAGTATGTTAAGTCTAGTATGCCTAGTATGCCAAGAGTCCCTCTAGGTTCTTATCAGCTCCATACCTGAAGAATGAGAGAGGTTGGAATCTCTTTGCCAGACTCGAACTCCAACACCCCGCAAGGGAAGTCAGATCACTGGAAGCTGGAAGCTGGGCTCTCTGCGTGCAGGGAATGGCAGCGTCTTCTCAGTGCGTCAGGCCGGGATACGGGCTCCTCTGAAGTCGAGGTCTCCTCTGGTTTACAGGGGCTAGGGAAGGTATATTTATACCTGAGAGTACCTTAGGAATGTTAGCATTGACGTGAGTTGGACAACGAAAGACGTCATGAATGAACCCCTAAGGAATAATGGTTCATGCATAATAGATGAGGCCTTGAAGAAATCAATAGTCCTGAGCTAGGGAAACTCCCGCAGCCTAAGGGTCTGTTCTTCATGAACTCGTTGTGACGTTAGGGTGGACGGATGTCAGAGACCATGCCTGTATTTGGAGTGCACGGTTTAATGCCTAAATAAGGCCTGGGATTCTATGCCTATATAAGGGCAGGGCGAGTTGTGCCTATATAAGGACATGATATTTGGAAAGCCTGTTATGGACACCCTAAGGAGAATACAACACCCACTCCTCTTTACGTGTATACGATAATACATAAATGCTAAACATTTAAAATGCTAAACATAAAAATGGAGTACCGCATATTTCTAAAATATTTCATAAAACCATTTTAAAAAGGCATTTAAAAAAAAAAAACATATTAGAATGCAAAAGGTACTGTACATTCGAAGCATTGCTTATCATTTCAGGCATAAAATTCGAAAATAAATGCAATTGGAATGAAGTAAGCAGTAATATTTACATTTGACAAAAAATGATCGATAAGTTTGTTCATAAATCAAAGTCATTTCATGTCAGCAAAATCAATGAACTGTTGTAGACACACAAGATGACTAAATGTCTTTGGAAGGAACGCTAAGTCTGTACTATAAGGCTAGTTTTACTTTAAGCAGATTGAAGTTCCATTTTCCTTCGAAAAAATGGGAAAAAGTTCAATTTTTGGTAGAGTTCCAAGTTTTTGAAAAAATGAAGGCCAAATTGTTGCTGTATTTTGGAACACTGTATGCTGAATCAGAGTCAGTTTACGGGTCTGGTGTAAACATTAGATCATCTATTTCTATAGACAAAACATCATCCACTGTTGTTGGTGTGAGTTGGAACACCTCGTGAAGCAGGTTAATCGCACAGAGATGTGAAACATTGCTTTCAATTGTCGCAATGTTCGCGTCCGTTGTTACCTGTGTGCCTGTAGTTCTTTCTCGTACCTCAGCAGCAGCCGGAGCGTCTGTGAGATCTCAATGAATGCTGTCATCAGGATAGGAAGCCGCTGGGGACAACACATAGCATGGGCCGTTATCTGGTCCAGCAGAGTATCGGCGTCCGTTGGCGCATCCGATGGAAGTGTTAGACAGGTGTCCAACACGCATTCTACACCGCATAGCAGGCATCGTAGAACAGGTAAGATGCAATCTTGCCAGATTGGTCTAAAGGACAGGAACCATGTGGTATTAAGGTCCCGTAGACGATTTATGCCCAAAAGCTGTACTATTTGCTCACGGCACTTTCGTTCAAGGAGAGCTTTCTCCATGTCGCTCGGAGTGATGTCGGCGAATTGGCTGGCCATAGCGAAATAGCAGGAAGAGAAATAGAATTCCGGCAACGAGTGCTAGAATTAATGGTATGCCACCAAACACCGAATGTGCAAAGTTCGGGATGATTCCGAGTATTGCCTGGAAAGGTGCTAACAGACCCGAGCAGATGCCCTTAAATACATGTACAATTCCTGTTGTATCAGACATGTTGAAAATTCGTCCTATCATTTCCACGAAATGTATAGGGCAGTTTGTACGTATTAAAGTCTGTATCTCAGCCGAAGTCCTTGCAATTTGCAGATCATAGGTTTCTTTGGCCGAGGTTAAAGGCACTGTTTGTTGTAAAAGCATGGCTTTCATTCTGCTTAAAGTATCAAATCTTATAAAAGAGACGTTCAGCGAAGGCCACAAAGGCGACTCCCTGACTGTGTCTATTGGGGCAAACAATACTTGCATACAGCAAGTGACCCTGGAGTTGACCGTTACTAGATATGGGATGCCTGGCAGCATGCCACAGCAACTCTGATCATTCAACATGAGGTAACTCCCATTAGAAAGTTGTCCGAACGTTGGATTAATCACAGCAGCTGGTGTACCCTGCTGATGGCAAGACAAATTTGCCACAGAACCATTACAAGCCCCGTGTAAGGAAATGTCCTGACATATAAGTGGACCGCTGAGTGCACGTTTACAGTTTTTACCGCTTAAAAACACTTCACGATCCCCGCTCCAACATCTATATGTATACGGTAAAGCCCAAGATGTCTTAATGTATTCCTTACCCAACCTTTCATATTTGCCTGCTTGCATTTGTCTGAGGCAATACTGAAACTGAAAAGTAGTCACAGGTAGTGTAATTTTTGCCATGAATAAGCCATTCTGTAGCTGGTTTTTCTGCCACTGTGAATGGTAACTTTTCCAGTTTTTCAATGCTCAGCACTGTATATTTTGCTCCTCTCTGTGCCATTTCGATCTGTTTATCAGTTAGATTGTATTCTGCAAACAGAGCCGTTGTGTTGATGAAACGCCAGGGCACATAGCCCGCTCGCAATGATTGCAGCGTCCAGCTTAATAACATAATAGAACGTATTTGAGATTGGCCTTGTTGTAACATCGCCAAATCTTGTTCTAGAATGTCGATAGCAGAGGATACAATGCCGTCCAATGAATATATTCTGGAGGACAAAGTTGTTAACCCATTGTCGACCACAGAGAGTGTTTTCTCTAAATTAATACGATCAAGTTCACGTATTCGTTCTGCGGCCTCCATCTGTGACACCTTCAAGCTTCATTATAAGCAGCATAAATGCAGGCATATATGAAACGTTTTTGTATGGTTTTCTTGGTCCAAGCAAGAAATCCCTAAGATCTGCGTCTTTTGCAAGTAAGGATAAGTGTTGTTTTACATCCTGTAGTGTAGAGGTATGCAGCCAATCGAGGCATAACTTCCCTACACTGTATGTTGTTACTACCCCCGGATGTTGTCTTTGGACGTATCTTGGGTCTGGCCTATGAATAGTAAAGCCCTGAGTTTTATTCAGGAATCTTTCCTGACAGTTATTCGTGTCTGTGGGCCAGATCAACCATTTTTTCCAATCAGTATTAGATCTGTTGAGTTGTAGTATATTGTCGACTCTCACCACTGCCTGTGTTACATTATTTTTTGCAGGAGTTGGTACAGAAGGTGTTTGCAGAGTAGTGGAGAAAGGGTGCTGGGCCTCCGACCAGCGCTCAGGAATTCCGGTGCGTGGGGCTTACAGGAGGTACCAGTAAGGCTTGTTGGCACCCAAAGTCCCTCAGGAGTAAATTGGACTTCATCCCCATCCCGTAGTCTGCCAGAAGGCGGTTTGCAGAATGGTGGAGAAAGGGGGGCATGGCCTCCAAGACGTCTTGGCAATCCCACTGTGTGGGCGGACTTACTGGAGGTGACAAGAGGGTAGTTGGCCCCCAAGGACATCTGGGGGCCAACTTCCCCTGTACCTCCAGTAAGTCCCACACAGCCAGCATTGCTAAGTTCGAAGAGCAAGCCACGCCCCTTTTCCCACCACTCTAGCAAACGCGCTCCTAGCACTCTTGGATGGGAATTGAAGTCCCCTTCGCTGCTGGGGTCCTTTAGGGAGCCAACTAGCCTACCTCTTATCTCCAGTAAGCCCACACAGTGGGATTGCTGAGAGGTGGACAAAGGCCGCGTCCCCTTTCTCCACCACTCTGAAAACGCACCCCTGGCGTGTTCCTAAGTTGGGGGATTAAGTCCCTTGAATACTGAGGGTCCCTGGGGCCAACTAGCCCACCAGGAACCTCCAGTAAGTGCCAAACAGCTGGATTGCAGAGAGGTGGTCCGAGGCCACGCCTACTTTACACCACTCTGCAAGCGCGGCTCTGGCGCACTTGCTGCTCGGAGGATGAAGTCCACTTGTGTCCTGGGGTTCTCAGGACACAAGAGGACCTCATCGCCCACCAGCAGTGCGCCAGAAGCCGCGTTTCCAGAGTGGTGAAAATGGGCGTGGCTCGGACCCTCTCTGCAACACAGCTCTGTGGTGCTTACTGGAGGTACCTGGTGGGCTAGTTAGTTGGAACCCTCAGGTTGAAGGGGACTTAATCCCCAATTTACAATGCGCCAGGGGCGTGTTTGCACACTTGTTATATCAGGCCCTGCCCCCTCCCTGCACCACTGTGCAAACGTGCCCCCTGGTGGCGTTGTAAGTTGGGGGATTAAGTACCCTTGAATCCTGAGGGTCCTGAGACCAACTAGCCCTACCAAGTACCTCCAGTAAAGCGCCACAGAGCTGCATTGCAGAGAGGTGTAAAAAGGGGCTTGGCCTCGGACCACCTCTCTGCAACGCAGCTCTGTGGCACTTACTGGAGGTACCTGGTGGGCTAGTTGGCCCCCAGGGACGCTGGTATTCAAGGGGACTAATCCCCCAACTACAGCGCCAGGGAAGCATTTGCAGAGTGTGGTGCAGAAAGGGGCGAAGCCTCCCGGCAAGATGCCGGCTTTTTTTATTTTTTGTTAGAAGGGGGGCTGTGGCCCCGGCTTCTTTTAATGTATTTCTTGGGCCCTGGGGACCCCATCCCCCAGGGCCTGCCACATTAAAAAAGGTGAAGGGGGCCGTGCAACCCCCTCCTGAGGCCGGTTTTGGCCCGGGGACCCCATCCCCGGGGCATGGCCTTGTTTTTTTATTGTTATATGGGAGGGGGCCGTGTGGCCCCAGCCCTGGGCCACTTATGGCCCGGGGACCCAACCCCCGTGGCCTGGCCTTCCATTTTTAAATGTAATTACGGGAGGGGCCGCATGGCCCGATCCTAGGCCACTGGCCCCGGGACCCCATCCCCCGGGGCTTGGCCCCCTTTCATTTTTAATTATAGAGGGGGCCTCGTGGCCCCCTCCTCAGGCCACTATTGGCCCGGGACCCCATCCCCTGCCATTTTTTTTTTTAAAAGGGATGGGGGACGCGTGGCCCCCCTCCCAGGCTACTTCTGGTCCAGGGGACCCCATCCCCTGGGGCTGGCCCTTTGTGTTGGGGACTGTGGGGAGGCCCCTATGCCCCCACGGTCCCGCCAGCTCCCTGCCTCCTGCGGGAGCGGCATTGCTTTTGCACAGGGGAGCTGCTCACATGCAGTTCCCCTTGTGCATACTTCTCTTGGTCTTTAGACGAGAGCAGGTTTCCTGCTCTTGCTTCCAGAAACCAGCAGAGTCTGCTATGACAGAGGCGGGAGCCGCATGCGCTCCCGCCCTCCTGGCTACAGCAAATGTCCCGGCGGTGGGCACCCCGGGACATTGCAGGAAGCCGACCCTGGGGAGTGGCGGTGCCCAGAGGCCAATAAGGGCTCCTGGAGGGGGCCACGTGGCCCCCTCTCTTCATTTTCTTTGCCCGGGGAGGTGGCGGTCCCAGGGGCAGCTTGGGAGGTTGGGACCCCCCACGCATTACTATCAAAGAAGCCCCGGGGAGGTGTCGGTCCCCGGGGCTGCGGGCCGCGTGCCCCCGCCATGACTACATAGCCCGGGGAGGTGGTGGTCCCCGGGGCTGCGAGGGCCCCCGCAGGCCCCCGCTATTTCATTCTGACATTGCCCCCGGGACCTGGCCCACCCGGGGCCTCATTAAAATGAGCGCAGGAGACCCGCGCTTCATTTTTTTTTTATTTTCAGCAGGATTCGCACACCAGCGCGAATTCTGCCAATTTTGTTTTTAAAAAATGCTTTTTGGGCCCTGGGAGGTCCCTGTGGGACCCCTCAGCAGGCCCCTAGGGGATCAGGGTGTTTCTACCCTGCCCCTTTTCTTGTTTTTCACCTTTTTTTCTGTTTTCTTGTGACTCAATTACCGAGTCACAAGATGGCTACCATACACATTCTGGTTTAGAGTGTTGGCAGCCAATCAGAGTAGCTCGTGCCCGGGAGAGTCGCGGCTCACTCCTCGGTGCTCAGATATCGATATTTTTATTTTTAAAATTGCTCAGCAACTACTGAGCGGATTTACACCATTTAAAGGGCTCTTTCTGAACCAAGACCTACCTTTTTGCCAAATTTGGTGTAATTCCGTTCAGCAGTTCAGGCTGCAGCTTTGTCTATGGTTTCCTATGGAAATTAACATGGGGAAAACGTGTTTTGGGACCCCCATTTTCTTGGCCCCCGCTTGACGTAATCTCCCCGAAACTTTCAAGACAGGAGCTGACCAGAACGCCCCACTAGTTTTGAAAATTTCGCGAAGATTCATCAAACGGCGCCAAAGATAGTGGCAAAAGAATAAACGCTTTTGAATAGAAACAAGGTCCTAACTATAACTACCTACTGGCGACTGCCAATAGGTAATATATATATATATATATATATAAACTCCAGCTCCAGTCTCCATTTGACACAGACACCGACACAGAGGTACGAATCACTCGCTTGTAAATCTCTGTTTATTCTTTAATGAGTTGTAACGCGTTTCGGCATTTCCTGCCTTGCTCACACAATAAACGTCATTTTCAAAGTAACCATTTAAAATACAAGGCTCTCTGTCACATGGTGTGCTGCTCCTATTACCATAGAAGACAGCCTCGACATCATTGTTACTTCACACATTTCTTCATATATCGTGTTGAAAAATATTTGTAAAATACGTGATTATTTGTCTCATGCTTAAAAATTTCCATGAATTGTCATAGTATTAGAAATCACTTTTCTCTCATACTGATTTCGCACCTTTACTTCAATCAAACTGTTTTAAATTTATACCGGCAAGTGCCTACATGATTCAACAGTAAATCTATCACTGCAATTCATACTACCCTTAATTAGAACACAGTTGATCGTAGGGTACACATAATGAATATATATATAGAAAATGTAAAAATATTAGACACATTCAAAAATGAAATTAATAATTAATAACGTAGCGGGCAAAGACCTTTTTGATTTCAATGGTGACCCTTCTCTTAATTGCATACTCTCATGATCAGTTATTTGAGTCCCACCATCTTTTGTCAGTTAAAGTGCAAGTGCGTGCAAAACTGATTGTCCAATGTCCTCATTTAGCATAACCTCTCAGATAGTAGCAGCAGCTCGAAATACAGTGTTCAAAACGACATAAAGTGCCAGTGCTTTATACAGCACAGTTATTTAAAGTGCAAATGCCACAATAAAATCAGCTTCACTGATAAGTACAGTACATACAAATGAAAAGTGCAAGTGCAATATCATAGATCCCTATTTGTACACTGTTTCACTTAAGTAAATACAATCTATTCTCTATATGGGACAACTCCTATAAAGTGCAAGTGCATCTTGATTGCACACCTTACTTTGGTCATACTAGAGTTCTTGCAGAGGCCAACCAATAACAAATCTCAGGTAATTCCTAGTTCAAAAAGCACCATTCTTTATACTATGCCACGCTCCTAATATCAAAAATAGAAGATCACTCAGTATTGAAGTCTATTTAAATAATATTGACAATTTAAAATGGTTCCCCTTACAAATAAATTCAACACTCAATAATACTTTGTCGATTTAGTTTCACTAAAGAGCCATGTTAACTTTTAAAACGAACCCTAACCATGGATACTACTAGTTGCCTAGATGTATATGTAAATCCTCATCTGAGTTTAATCCTGACTGGATCTTAGTATTGAATAACAATATATATTTTGATTCAAGCTGTCACAACTTGTGCTCTCTGTTTCCTCCCCTTCTCATTTTTGTCACCTGATCAATTGCAAAATATGTGAGTTCATTCACATTGCCATTATGAACCTCATTTATATGGCGGGCCACTGGGTAGCTCTTATTGTTATTCTTGACAGCCCGTAAGTGCTCGAGTATCCGTACATGCACCATATGTATAGTGCTCCCCACATATAATTTGAGGCAAGAGAACTGTAAAATATAAACGACGAATTCACTCCTACAATTTAAAAAGCCCTGATCTTCCATGGGCTCATCATTAGTGGAGCACACAACTGTTTCTCATTTCAGCAGTTTTACAGGCCTTACACTTCAGGCACTTATAGAAGCCGGGATTGGCTTTCAACCATCCCTCAGATTTCATCAATGCACCACGTGCATCAGTTCCCTGCCTCATAGATCTGCCTTTTGAATGTGATCTGTATTATATTTAAATACAGTACTCAGGATAGGATCCTTACTAAATGCCATTGCCTACTCACAGTCTCTCATCCTGGTTTGGTAGGCATACTGTATCCAGTGATCATCCGTACTCTCGTTGACTCGCCTGATGTCACTTCTATTGGAATCTTTGGGTCTAAGTAGTTCATCTCTTTCAATTCCATTGACTTTCTTTTAGTGCCTGGCTTAAAACCTGCGTGCTATAGCCTCTTTCAATGAATCTCTCAGTAAGGCTATTTCTGAGCTTCCTTCAAAGCTTGTCCTCGCTACAATTCCTCTTCATCCTCAAATGTTCAGCATAGGGGATGCTCATTTCTAGTTTTGCTGGGTGGAAACTTTGGGCGTGCAAATTGAATTGCTCCGCCGTGGGTTTTCTAAATGTTCGTGTATGTAAGATATTATTTTTACATACAAAACACACAAGATGATGGACGGAATGTTGCAATGGCCATAAACATTCACCCCTCAGTCACAGATCTGGGTTTAATCCATCGTTATTTTGCTTCACCACGTCACTTCCCAGTTCAGACATAGCCATATGCAAATCAGTCTTGACCCTGTGCCTTATGGGAAACAGTCCAGACCGAACTGCCAAGCCATGTCTTCCTTGACCTGAATCAAGCATCCTAGAACCGGTTTCGGGCTTTCAGCCCTCATCAGCCAGGATAGCTTGACTCCAGTGGCGTAGTGAGCACGGGACCCACGCTCTAGCATACCTCTTCCCACTTAGGCTTAAATGCAAAACACACAAGATGATGGACGGAATGCTGCACATTGGCAAACATTCACCCCCAGTCACAGATCTGGGTTTAATCCATCGTTATTTTGCTTCACCACGCTCACTCCCAGTTCAGACATAGCCATATGCAAATCAGTCTTGACCCTGTGCCTCATGGGAACAGTCCAGACCGAACTGCCAAGCCATGTCTTCCTGGACCGGAATCAAGCATCCTAGGGACCGGTTTCGGGCTTTCAGCCCTCATCAGCCAGGATAGCTTGACTCCAGTGGCGTAGTGAGCACGGGACCCACGTCTGGGCATACCCTTCCCCACTTAGGGCGAAATGCAAAACACACAAGATGATGGACGGAATGTTGCACATTGGCAAACATTCACCCCCAGTCACAGATCTGGGTTTAATCCATCGTTATTTTGCTTCACCACGCCACCCCAGTTCAGACATAGCCATATGCAAATCAGTCTTGACCCTGTGCCTCATGGGAACAGTCCAGACCGAACTGCCAAGCCATGTCTTCCCTGGACCGGAATCAAGCATCCTAGGACCGGCTTCGGGCTTTCAGCCCTCATCAGCCAGGATAGCTTGACTCCAGTGGCATAGTGAGCACGGGACCCACGTCTGGGCATACCCTTCCCACTTAGGGCGAAATGCAAAACACACAAGATGATGGACGGAATGTTGCACATTGGCAAACATTCACCCCCAGTCACAGATCTGGGTTTAATCCATCGTTATTTTGCTTCACCACGCCACCCCAGTTCAGACATAGCCATATGCAAATCAGTCTTGACCCTGTGCCTCATGGGAACAGTCCAGACCGAACTGCCAAGCCATGTCTTCCTGGACCGGAATCAAGCATCCTAGGACCGGTTTCGGACTTTCAGCCCTCATCAGCCAGGATAGCTTGACTCCAGTGGCGTAGTGAGCACAGGACCCACGTCTGGGCATACCCTTCCCACTTAGGGCGAAATGCAAAACACACAAGATGATGGACGGAATGTTGCACATTGGCAAACATTCACCCCCAGTCACAGATCTGGGTTTAATCCATCGTTATTTTGCTTCACCACGCCACCCCAGTTCAGACATAGCCATATGCAAATCAGTCTTGACCCTGTGCCTCATGGGAACAGTCCAGACCGAACTGCCAAGCCATGTCTTCCCTGGACCGGAATCAAGCATCCTAGGACCGGTTTCGGGCTTTCAGCCCTCTTCAGCCAGGATAGCTTGACTCCAGTGGCGTAGTGAGCACGTGACCCACGTCTGGGCATACCCTTCACACTTAGGGCGAAATGCAAAACACACAAGATGATGGACGGAATGTTGCACATTGGCAAACATTCACCCCCAGTCACAGATCTGGGTTTAATCCATCGTTATTTTGCTTCACCACGCCACCCCAGTTCAGACATAGCCATATGCAAATCAGTCTTGACCCTGTGCCTCATGGGAACAGTCCAGACTGAACTGCCAAGCCATGTCTTCCCTGGACCGGAATCAAGCATCCTAGGACCGGTTTCGGGCTTTCAGCCCTCATCAGCCAGGATAGCTTGACTCCAGTGGCGTAGTGAGCACGGGACCCACGTCTGGGCATACCCTTCCCACTTAGGCGAAATGCAAAACACACAAGATGATGGACGGAATGTTGCACATTGGCAAACATTCACCCCCAGTCACATATCTGGGTTTAATCCATCGTTATTTTGCTTCACCACGCCACCCCAGTTCAGACATAGCCATATGCAAATCAGTCTTGACCCTGTGCCTCATGGGAACAGTCCAGACCGAACTGCCAAGCCATGTCTTCCCTGGACCGGAATCAAGCATCCTAGGCCCGGTTTCGGGCTTTCAGCCCTCATCAGCCAGGATAGCTTGACTCCAGTGGCGTAGTGAGCACGGGACCCACGTCTGGGCATACCCTTCCCACTTAGGGCGAAATGCAAAACACACAAGATGATGGACGGAATGTTGCACATTGGCAAACATTCACCCCCAGTCACAGATCTGGGTTTAATCCATTATTATTTTGCTTCACCACGCCACCCCAGTTCAGACATAGCCATATGCAAATCAGTCTTGACCCTGTGCCTCATGGGAACAGTCCAGACCGAACTGCCAAGCCATGTCTTCCCTGGACCGGAATCAAGCATCCTAGGACCAGTTTCGGGCTTTCAGCCCTCTTCAGCCAGGATAGCTTGACTCCAGTGGCGTAGTGAGCACGTGACCCACGTCTGGGCATACCCTTCACACTTAGGGCGAAATGCAAAACACACAAGATGATGGACGGAATGTTGCACATTGGCAAAAATTCACCCCCAGTCACAGATCTGGGTTTAATCCATCGTTATTTTGCTTCACCACGCCACCCCAGTTCAGACATAGCCATATGGAAATCAGTCTTGACCCTGTGCCTCATGGGAACAGTCCAGACCGAACTGCCAAGCCATGTCTTCCCTGGACCGGAATCAAGCATCCTAGGACCGGTTTCGGGCTTTCAGCCCTCATCAGCCAGGATAGCTTGACTCCAGTGGCGTAGTGAGCACGGGACCCACGTCTGGGCATACCCTTCCCACTTAGGGCGAAATGCAAAACACACAAGATGATGGACGGAATGTTGCACATTGGCAAACATTCACCCCCAGTCACATATCTGGGTTTAATCCATCGTTATTTTGCTTCACCACGCCACCCCAGTTCAGACATAGCTATATGCAAATCAGTCTTGACCCTGTGCCTCATGGGAACAGTCCAGACCGAACTGCCAAGCCATGTCTTCCCTGGACCGGAATCAAGCATCCTAGGCCCGGTTTCGGGCTTTCAGCCCTCATCAGCCAGGATAGCTTGACTCCAGTGGCGTAGTGAGCACGGGACCCACGTCTGGGCATACCCTTCCCACTTAGGGCGAAATGCAAAACACACAAGATGATGGACGGAATGTTGCACATTGGCAAACATTCACCCCCAGTCACAGATCTGGGTTTAATCCATTATTATTTTGCTTCACCACGCCACCCCAGTTCAGACATAGCCATATGCAAATCAGTCTTGACCCTGTGCCTCATGGGAACAGTCCAGACCGAACTGCCAAGCCATGTCTTCCCTGGACCGGA
This sequence comes from Calotriton arnoldi, assembly GCA_963921515.1. NCBI lineage: Eukaryota > Metazoa > Chordata > Amphibia > Caudata > Salamandridae > Calotriton > Calotriton arnoldi. The sequence continues at coordinate 17,256 of CAWUFW010027705.1, forward strand.
ATCAAGCATCCTAGGACCGGTTTCGGGCTTTCAGCCCTCATCAGCCAGGATAGCTTGACTCCAGTGGCGTAGTGAGCACGGGACCCACGTCTGGGCATACCCTTCCCACTTAGGGGCGAAATGCAAAACACACAAGATGATGGACGGAATGTTGCACATTGGCAAACATTCACCCCCAGTCACAGATCTGGGTTTAATCCATCGTTATTTTGCTTCACCACGCCACCCCAGTTCAGACATAGCCATATGCAAATCAGTCTTGACCCTGTGCCTCATGGGAACAGTCCAGACCGAACTGCCAAGCCATGTCTTCCCTGGACCGGAATCAAGCATCCTAGGACCGGTTTCGGGCTTTCAGCCCTCATCAGCCAGGATAGCTTGACTCCAGTGGCGTAGTGAGCACAGGACCCACGTCTGGGCATACCCTTCACACTTAGGGCGAAATACAAAACACACAAGATGATGGACGGAATGTTGCACATTGGCAAACATTCACCCCCAGTCACAGATCTGGGTTTAATCCATCGTTATTTTGCTTCACCACGCCACCCCAGTTCAGACATAGCCATATGGAAATCAGTCTTGACCCTGTGCCTCATGGGAACAGTCCAGACCGAACTGCCAAGCCATGTCTTCCCTGGACCGGAATCAAGCATCCTAGGACCGGTTTCGGGCTTTCAGCCCTCATCAGCCAGGATAGCTTGACTCCAGTGGCGTAGTGAGCACGGGGCCCACGTCTGGGCATACCCTTCCCACTTAGGCGAAATGCAAAACACACAAGATGATGGACGGAATGTTGCACATTGGCAAACATTCACCCCCAGTCACAGATCTGGGTTTAATCCATCGTTATTTTGCTTCACCACGCCACTCCCAGTTCAGACATAGCTATATGCAAATCAGTCTTGACCCTGTGCCTCATGGGAACAGTCCAGACCGAACTGCCAAGCCATGTCTTCCCTGGACCGGAATCAAGCATCCTAGGACCGGTTTCGGGCTTTCAGCCCTCATCAGCCAGGATAGCTTGACTCCAGTGGCGTAGTGAGCACGGGACCCACGTCTGGGCATACCCTTCCCACTTAGGGCGAAATGCAAAACACACAAGATGATGGACGGAATGTTGCACATTGGCAAACATTCACCCCCAGTCACAGATCTGGGGTTAATCCATCGTTATGTTGCTTCACCACGCCACCCCAGTTCAGACATAGCCATATGCAAATCAGGCTTGACCCTGTGCCTCATGGGAACAGTCCAGACCGAACTGCCAAGCCATGTCTTCCCTGGACCGGAATCAAGCATCCTAGGAAAGGTTTCGGGCTTTCAGCCCTCATCATCCAGGATAGCTTGACTCCAGTGGCGTAGTGAGCACGGGACCCACGTCTGGGCATACCCTTCCCACTTAGGGCGAAATGCAAAACACACAAGATGATGGACGGAATGTTGCACATTGGCAAACATTCACCCCCAGTCACAGATCTGGGTTTAATCCATCGTTATTTTGCTTCACCACGCCACCCCAGTTCAGACATAGCCATATGCAAATCAGGCTTGACCCTGTGCCTCATGGGAACAGTCCAGACCGAACTGCCAAGCCATGTCTTCCCTGGACCGGAATCAAGCATCCTAGGACCGGTTTCGGGCTTTCAGCCCTCATCAGCCAGGATAGCTTGACTCCAGTGGCGTAGTGAGCACGGGACCCACGTCTGGGCATACCCTTCCCACTTAGGGCGAAATGCAAAACACACAAGATGATGGACGGAATGTTGCACATTGGCAAACATTCACCCCCAGTCACAGATCTGGGTTTAATCCATCGTTATTTTGCTTCACCACGCCACCCCAGTTCAGACATAGCCATATGCAAATCAGTCTTGACCCTGTGCCTCATGGGAACAGTCCAGACCGAACTGCCAAGCCATGTCATCCCTGGACAGGAATCAAGCATCCTAGGACCGGTTTCGGGCTTTCAGCCCTCTTCAGCCAGGATAGCTTGACTCCAGTGGCGTAGTGAGCACGTGACCCACGTCTGGGCATACCCTTCACACTTTGGGCGAAATGCAAAACACACAAGATGATGGACGGAATGTTGCACATTGGCAAACATTCACCCCCAGTCACAGATCTGGGTTTAATCCATCGTTATTTTGCTTCACCACGCCACCCCAGTTCAGACATAGCCATATGCAAATCAGGCTTGACCCTGTGCCTCATGGGAACAGTCCAGACCGAACTGCCAAGCCATGTCTTCCCTGGACCGGAATCAAGCATCCTAGGACCGGTTTCGGGCTTTCAGCCCTCATCCTCCAGGATAGCTTGACTCCAGTGGCGTAGTGAGCACGGGACCCACGTCTGGGCATACCCTTCCCACTTAGGGCGAAATGCAAAACACACAAGATGATGGACGGAATGTTGCACATTGGCAAACATTCACCCCCAGTCACAGATCAGGGTTTAATCCATCGTTATTTTGCTTCACCACGCCACCCCAGTTCAGACATAGCCATATGCAAATCAGGCTTGACCCTGTGCCTCATGGGAACAGTCCAGACCGAACTGCCAAGCCATGTCTTCCCTGGACTGGAATCAAGCATCCTAGGACCGGTTTCGGGCTTTCAGCCCTCATCAGCCAGGATAGCTTGACACCAGTGGCGTAGTGAGCACGGGACCCACGTCTGGGCATACCCTTCCCACTTAGGGCGAAATGCAAAACACACAAGATGATGGACGGAATGCTGCACATTGGCAAACATTCACCCCCAGTCACAGATCTGGGTTTAATCCATCGTTATTTTGCTTCACCACGCCACCCCAGTTCAGACATAGCCATATGCAAATCAGTCTTGACCCTGTGCCTCATGGGAACAGTCCAGACCGAACTGTCAAGCCATGTCTTCCCTGGACCGGAATCAAGCATCCTAGGACCGGTTTCGGGCTTTCGGCCCTCATCAGCCAGGATAGCTTGACTCCAGTGGCGTAGTGAGCACGGGACCCACGTCTGGGCATACCCTTCCCACTTAGGCCGAAATGCAAAACACACAAGATGATGGACGGAATGTTGCACATTGGCAAACATTCACCCACAGTCACAGATCTGGGTTTAATCCATCGTTATTTTGCTTCACCACGCCACCCCAGTTCAGACATAGCCATATGCAAATCAGTCTTGACCCTGTGCCTCATGGGAACAGTCCAGACCGAACTGCCAAGCCATGTCTTCCCTGGACCGGAATCAAGCATCCTAGGACCAATTTCGGGCTTTCAGCCCTCATCAGCCAGGATAGCTTGACTCCAGTGGCGTAGTGAGCACGGGACCCACGTCTGGGCATACCCTTCCCACTTAGGCCGAAATGCATAACACACAAGATGATGGACGGAATGTTGCACATTGGCAAACATTCACCCACAGTCACAGATCTGGGTTTAATCCATCGTTATTTTGCTTCACCACGCCACCCCAGTTCAGACATAGCCATATGCAAATCAGTCTTGACCCTGTGCCTCATGGGAACAGTCCAAACCGAACTGCCAAGCCATGTCTTCCCTGGACCGGAATCAAGCATCCTAGGACCGGTTTCGGGCTTTTAGCCCTCATCAGCCAGGATAGCTTGACTCCAGTGGCGTAGTGAGCACGGGACCCACGTCTGGGCATACCCTTCCCACTTAGGGCGAAATGCAAAACACACAAGATGATGTACGGAATGTTGCACATTGGCAAACATTCACCCCCAGTCACAGATCTGGGTTCAATCCATCGTTATTTTGCTTCACCACGCCACCCCAGTTCAGACATAGCCATATGCAAATCAGTCTTGACCCTGTGCCTCATGGGCACAGTCCAGACCGAACTGCCAAGCCATGTCTTCCCTGGACCGGAATCAAGCATCCTAGGACCGGTTTCGGGCTTTCAGCCCTCATCAGCCAGGATAGCTTGACTCCAGTGGAGTAGTGAGCACGGGACCCACGTCTGGGCATACCCTTCCCACTTAGGGCGAAATGCAAAACACACAAGATGATGGACGGAATGTTGCACATTGGCAAACATTCACCCCCAGTCACAGATCTGGGTTTAATCCATCGTTATTTTGCTTCACCACGCCACCCCAGTTCAGACATAGCCATATGCAAATCAGTCTTGACCCTGTGCCTCCATGGGAACAGTCCAGACCGAAATGCCAAGCCATGTCTTCCCTGGACCGGAATCAAGTATCCTAGGACCGGTTTCGGGCTTTCAGCCCTCATCAGCCAGGATAGCTTGACTCCAGTGGCGTAGTGAGCACGGGACCCACTTCTGGGCATACCCTTCCCACTTAGGGCGAAATGCAAAACACACAAGATGATGGACGGAATGTTGCACATTGGCAAACATTCCCCCTGAGTCACAGATCTGGGTTTAATCCATCGTTATTTTTGCTTCACCACGCCACCCCAGTTCAGACATAGCCATATGCAAATCAGTCTTGACCCTGTGCCTCATGGGAACAGTCCAGACCGAACTGCCAAGCCATGTCTTCCCTGGACCGGAATCAAGCATCCTAGGACCGGTTTCGGGCTTTCAGCCCTCATCAGCCAGGATAGCTTGACTCCAGTGGCATAGTGAGCACGGGACCCACGTCTGGGCATACCCTTCCCACTTAGGCCGAAATGCAAAACACACAAGATGATGGACGGAATGTTGCACATTGGCAAACATTCAACCCCAGTCACAGATCTGGGTTTAATCCATCGTTATTTTGCTTCACCACGCCACCCCAGTTCAGACATAGCCATATGCAAATCTGTCTTGACCCTGTGCCTCATGGGAACAGTCCAGACCGAACTGCCAAGCCATGTCTTCCTGGACCAGAATCAAGCATCCTAGGACCGGTTTCGGGCTTTCAGCCCTCATCAGCCAGGATAGCTTGACTCCAGTGGCGTAGTGAGCACGGGACCCACGTCTGGGCATACCCTTCCCACTTAGGGCGAAATGCAAAACACACAAGATGATGGACGGAATGTTGCACATTGGCAAACATTCACCCCCAGTCACAGATCTGGGTTTAATCCATCGTTATTTTGCTTCACCACGCCACCCCAGTTCAGACATAGAGATATGCAAATCAGTCTTGACCCTGTGCCTCATGGGAACAGTCCAGACCGAACTGCCAAGCCATGTCTTCCCTCGACCGGAATCAAGTATCCTAGGACCAGTTTCGGGCTTTCAGCCCTCATCAGCCAGGATAGCTTGACTCCAGTGGCGTAGTGAGCACGGGACCCACGTCTGGGCATACCCTTCCCACTTAGGGCGAAATGCAAAACACACAAGATGATGGACGGAATGTTGCACATTGGCAAACATTCACCCCCAGTCACAGATCTGGGTTTAATCCATCGTTATTGTGCTTCACCACGCCACCCCAGTTCAGACATAGCCATATGCAAATCAGTCTTGACCCTGTGCCTCATGGGAACAGTCCAGACCGAACTGCCAAGCCATGTCTTCCCTGGACCGGAATCAAGCATCCTAGGACCGGTTTCGGGCTTTCAGCCCTCATCAGCCAGGATAGCTTAACTCCAGTGGCGTAGTGAGCACGGGACCCACGTCTGGGCATACCCTTCCCACTTAGGGCGAAATGCAAAACACACAAGATGATGGACGGAATGTTGCACATTGGCAAACATTCACCCCCAGTCACAGATCTGGGTTTAATCCATCGTTATTTTGCTTCACCACGCCACCCCAGTTCAGACATAGCCATATGCAAATCAGTCTTGACCCTGTGCCTCATGGGAACAGTCCAGACCGAACTGCCAAGCCATGTCTTCCCTGGACCGGAATCAAGCATCCTAGGACCGGTTTCGGGCTTTCAGCCCTCATCAGCCAGGATAGCTTGACTCCAGTTGCGTAGTGAGCACGGGACCCACGTCTGGGCATACCCTTCCCACTTAGGGCGAAATGCAAAACACACAAGATGATGGACGGAATGTCGCACATTGGCAAACATTCACCCCCAGTCACAGATCTGGGTTTAATCCATCGTTATTTTGCTTCACCACGCCACCCCAGTTCAGACATAGCCATATGCAAATCAGTCTTGACCCTGTGCCTCATGGGAACAGTCCAGACCAAACTGCCAAGCCATGACTTCCTGGACCGGAATCAAGCATCCTAGGACCGGTTTCGGGCTTTCAGCCCTCATCAGCCAGGATAGCTTGACTCCAGTGGCGTAGTGAGCACGGGACCCACGTCTGGGCATACCCTTCCCACTTTGGGCGAAATGCAAAACACACAAGATGATGGACGGAATGTTGCACATTGGCAAACATTCACCCCCAGTCACAGATCTGGGTTTAATCCATCGTTATTTTGCTTCACCATGCCACCCCAGTTCAGACATAGCCATATGCAAATCAGTCTTGACCCTGTGCCTCATGGGAACAGTCCAGACCAAACTGCCAAGCCATGTCTTCCCTGGACCGGAATCAAGCATCCTAGGACCGGTTTCGGGCTTTCAGCCCTCATCAGCCAGGATAGCTTGACTCCAGTGGCGTAGTGAGCAAGGGACCCACGTCTGGGCATACCCTTCCCACTTAGGGCAAAATGCAAAACACACAAGATGATGGACGGAATGTTGCACATTGGCAAACATTCACCCCCAGTCACAGATCTGGGTTTAATCCATCGTTATTTTGCTTCACCACGCAACCCCAGTTCAGACATAGCCATATGCAAATCAGTCTTGACCCTGTGCCTCATGGGAACAGTCCAGACCGAACTGCCAAGCCATGTCTTCCCTGGACCGGAATCAAGCATCCTAGGACCGGTTTCGGGCTTTAGCTTGACTCCAGTGGCGTAGTGAGCACGGGACCCACGTCTGGCATACCCTTCCCACTTAGGACGAAATGCAAAACACCCAAGATGATGGACGGAATGTTGCACATTGGCAAACATTCACCCCCAGTCACAGATCTGGGTTTAATACATCATTATTTTGCTTCACCACGCCACCCCAGTTCAGACATAGCCATATGCAAATCAGTCTTGACCCTGTGCCTCATGGGAACAGTCCAGACCGAACTGCCAAGCCATGTCTTCCCTGGACCGGAATCAAGCATCCTAGGACCGGTTTCGGGCTTTCAGCCCTCATCAGCCAGGATAGATTGACTCCAGTGGCGTAGTGAGCACGGGACCCACGTCTGGGCATACCCTTCCCACTTAGGGTGAAATGCAAAACACACAAGATGATGGACGGAATGTTGCACATTGGCAAACATTCACCCCCAGTCACAGATCTGGGTTTAATACATCGTTATTTTGCTTCACCACGCCACCCCAGTTCAGACATAGCCATATGCAAATCAGTCTTGACCCTGTGCCTCATGGGAACAGTCCAGACCGAACTGCCAAGCCATGTCTTCCCTGGACCGGAATCAAGCATCCTAGGACCGGTTTCGAGCTTTCAGCCCTCATCAGCCAGGATAGCTTGACTCCAGTGGCGTAGTGAGCACGGGACCCACGTCTGGGCTTACCCTTCCCACTTAGGGCGAAATGCAAAACACACAAGATGATGGACGGAATGTTGCACATTTGCAAACATTCACCCCCAGTCACAGATCTGGGTTTAATCCATCGTTATTTTGCTTCACCACGCCACCCCAGTTCAGACATAGCCATATGCAAATCAGTCTTGACCCTGTGCCTCATGGGAACAGTCCAGACCGAACTGCCAAGCCATGTCTTCCCTGGACCGGAATCAAGCATCCTAGGACCGGTCTCGGGCTTTCAGCCCTCATCAGCCAGGATAGCTTGACTCCAGTGGCGTAGTGAGCACGGGACCCACGTCTGGGCATACCCTTCCCACTTAGGCGAAATGCAAAACACACAAGATGATGGACGGAATGTTGCACATTGGCAAACATTCACCCCCAGTCACAGATCTGGGTTTAATCCATCGTTATTTTGCTTCACCACGCCACCCGAGTTCAGACATAGCCATATGCAAATCAGTCTTGACCCTGTGCCTCATGGGAACAGTCCAGACCGAACTGCCAAGCCATGTCTTCCCTGGACCGGAATCAAGCATCCTAGGACCGGTTTCGGGCTTTCAGCCCTCATCAGCCAGGATAGCTTGACTCAAGTGGCGTAGTGAGCACGGGACCCACGTCTGGGCATACC
>CAWUFW010027706.1:0-25401 GCA_963921515.1 Calotriton arnoldi
TCCTGAACGCAGTACGGGCCCCAACCTGAGCCGAAGCAAAGGCTCACGTCGCCAGAAGGACTGAGAGGCCGAGAGAGTGTCCCTCCGAGCCCGCGGCCCGCCCAGGCAGTGATCCACGTTACCTGGGGGCGCGACCCCACTCTCCTCTCCTCCTTCAGCGAACTGGGCCTTCCATGTAGAACTTTCTCAATGGGCCTCAGCGGCTCGGCCTGGCAGCTCAGCTCCTCCGGGGCTGCCGGTCCGGGCCGCAACTGTTAGGAAGGTCTCAAGCGGCCACAGGGCACATGTACCCCGCGCCCCTGAGATTACGTTACTCCGGGTGCACGTTCACCACAGCACCCTCCGGGTCTCCTCTGGCACGAAGCCACACACACAACGCTGATGGGACTTCACGTCGACTCTGAGTGCACGTTCACCAGGCACTCCTACCTGCGGTCTCAGTTGGCACCAAGACATGCACACCGCGCTGCAGAGACTCACTTTCTTCTGGTGCACACGATGATCAGCCGATCACCTCCACAGTCCCAGGTTGCACCAAAGCACGCACACTGCTTCACTGAGACTTACTCCAACTCCGGTGCCCCGATATCCAGGCGCTCTTCACCAACGCCTTCGGCTGCACCCTAACACGCTCACCGTGTCTGAGCCTCACTTCTCCTCCGGTGCACTCGATGACCAGGCGCTCTTCACCAGCGCCTCCGGTGCACCCCGACACGCACCCTGCATGTCCGAGACTCACTTCACCTCCAATGTACCCGCTGACCAGGCGCTCTTCACCAACGCCTGCTGTGCACCACGACATGCACCCAGCGCGCCCGAGACTCACTTCACCTTCGATGCACACGTTGCCCAGGCGCTCTTCACCAACACCTCCTGTGCACCATGTCCGAGTCTCACTTCTCCTCCGTGTGTCCAAGATCACAGGGCACACCTTCCGAGGGTCTCAAGCTGCCACAACACGCGCCCACCGCGTCGCTTGAAACTTCTCCGGAAACTTTTATGTTCCTGTCTTTCCAAACAGGGAGCCAGTTCACCTCGGGCCCTTGGGGTAACAAGACACAGCACAAAGCACAGAATTCTTCAAGCAGGGGGACCCAGCGCACAAAGCACAGTCTCAACAGCCTCTTCCTTGGTTAAAACAGCAAACTGCAGACCAGCCCCAGATCACGAAGCAAGGGTTGGTCCTTCCCAGCAGTCTCTTCAGTTGTTCCTTCCTTAGCAGAGGTTCCTCTTGACCACGAAACGGGTCCAAGCCTTTTCAGTCTCAATCCATTTCTATTCCAACTTTCAGGGGTCTCAGCTCTCATAGTTAAACCCCTAAATGTCTTTGAAGTTCGTTGTGCTCAGGGGTCCCTGACCCCTGCCTAAATCAGTTCTGGGTGTCTCCCTCCCAGTGTCACCTTTCTCCCTTTGATACTGAGGGTCTGGATCATTAATCACTCAGCAGGAGATGGGTCAATTGTTTTATAGCCGCAACCCAGGCCTCTTCACCAGATGCAGGTCAGCCTGGTGCCATCTCAACCCCTCCCTGGGTCAAGACCTCCCCCAGCTCCTCTCCCCTCTCAGATCCAGACAGTCAATCCACATTCAGCAGAGACACACAGAAATGCTTAAAGCACAAAACTCAGCCACTTTCTAAAAGAGTGGCTTCTGAACACACAGTGACAAAACCACTTTCATAGAAAGATGTGTTATGACGCTGTGAGTTCATACATACTAAACTTCACCTCTCCATTTTAAACTGATGGGAAACTAGGCTAACAAACACAATACCCAGCCTCCCCCATTCTGTCCTATGGGCAGGATGACCTTTCACCAGTGAAAAACGAAATGGAGTGTTTTTCACTGTCAGGACATAACACACACCTCAGTATATGTCCTGCCTTTTACTTACACTGCATCCTGCCCAGGGGTTACCCGGGACCTACCACAGGGGTGCCCACTGTGTACGCAAAAGGGAAAGTAAGGCCTGACAAGTGGTTGCACTTGTCAGGACAACATGCTAACTTAGCAAACTGCGTGCAGGCCCTACACTGCAGGCCTGAGTTCCCTTCTCCGCGCACCTTTGCATTACTAGCCCTGGCACACACAGTGCACATCACTAGGGACTTTACTAGTAAGGCAACATACCAATCATGGCCAACCAATTACCATTACACTTTACACAGGGAACACTTGTACTTTGACACTGATCAGCAGTGGCAAAGTACCCAAAGGATCTAAATTGGCAACTCTATGTCAGGAAAAAGGTCTAGGGGGAAAGCAAAAAAGTTTAGGGAACATTAGCCAAAAAGGCCAAGTCCTACAGTGAAAATATTCTTTGCTTGTGTCTTTACCATATTATCGCCGCTATGTTCATATTGTAAAACGTCCCGGCATGCAGAAATTCAAACGCACAAGAACATGTGTCCTTCTGCACTCCCTTGCCACGCATAAACCAAATCCCAATAAAAGGTTGGGCATTCCATACCTATTTAACTTGGTAACATGCGGGCGGGTCTGGCTCACTTTCATAATTCCTCCATCACCAATTTGCTCCGTGTAGAGCCGGACCACAACCAGGGCGGCCTCGGCGCATGTGGATGGGGCTCCCCATTTAAATCCACCAAACCTTCTCGTTCCACAGAAGACTCCACAGAAAAAGAAGAGCGCCGCACACCACATTTCTTGCAATATCAGGCGCTTTATTTTCCAGAACATCCAAGTGAGAAATGGTTAAAATCTAATGTCCTTACGCGTTTCGGCTATCGTGTAGCCTTGATCACAGGTGAGACCTCTTTGATATGCTGTGTGACGCTTTGTCTTTATACGCCTGACAGGACTACAAGGTTTTTACGTAATCTCTTGTCAACTGCATGTCCCAGAGTGCACTTTGAAAGTTTTAATAATCCCTTCACACTGCTTCTCATTCTCCCCTTTGTTTTTTGCTTCAATTACGGGGAAATGCAGATTTATTATTTCACGAGTTGATTTCAAAGTGACAATATTCTTTGCTCGTGTCTTTACCATATTATCGCCGCTATGTTCATATTGTAAAACGTCAACAGCGAGAACTGCAGTCACATGTTTTTCTTTCAAAGATGCCCCGCCCCAATGGGCCTCCGAGCATTCTGGTGCTTGTAGTGCTGCAGAATAAAATAAAACCCCAGTGGGTCTCGATGTTGCTCCCAGTCTCGTGCACAAATTATTACCACAGTGGGTTGGCATTTATGTCACCAACCTGTTCCCTGCCAATACCTGTAGCCTTCATCAGGAAAACCACCAGTCACAGGTACCACGCACTCGTGGTCCACAGATCCGCACTTCCGCGGCGGGCAGTTCCACGACCGGGCCAGCCGTATTAAATCCAGAAAAAGGGTTGCCCCCATACGGAAAAGCCTCTCAGGTGGATTCAAATTCCTTTAATGAAGGTGCAGCGAGCAAAGCAGCGACAAGATGCCTAAAATCACAGCCAGGCGCGTTTCGGTCTTCCACGCCCTTGTTCACAGGCTAGGCAAAGAGTCAACAGCGAGAACTGCAGTCACATGTTTTTCTTTCAAAGATGCCCCGCCCCAACGGGCCTCCGAGCATTCTGGTGCTTGTAGTGCTGCAAAATAAAATAAAACCCCAGTGGGTCTCGATGTTGCTCCCAGTCTTGTGCACAAATTATTACCACAGTGGGTTGGCATTTATTCACCAACCTGCTCCCTGCCAATACCTGTAGCCTTCATCAGGAAAACCACCAGTCCCAGGTACCACGCACTCGTGGTCCACAGATCCGCACTTCCACGGCGGGCAGTTCCACGACCGGGCCAGCCGTATTAAATCCAGAAAAAGGGTTGCCCCCATACGGAAAAGCCTCTCAGGTGGATTCAAATTCCTTTAATGAAAGTGCAGCGAGCAAAGCAGCGACAAGATGCCTAAAATCACAGCCAGACGCGTTTCAGGCTTCCACGCCCATGTTCACAGGCTTGGCAAAGAGTCAACAGCGAGAACTGCAGTCACATGTTTTTCTTTCAAAGATGACCCGCCCCAACGGGCCTCCGAGCATTCTGGTGCTTGTAGTGCTGCAAAATAAAATAAAACCCCAGTGGGTCTCGATGTTGCTCCCAGTCTCGTGCACAAATTATTACCACAGTGGGTTGGCATTTATGTCACCAACCTGCTCCCTGCCAATACCTGTAGCCTTCATCAGGAAAACCACCAGTCCTAGGTACCACGCACTCGTGGTCCACAGATCCGCACTTCCGCGGCGGGCAGTTCTACGACCGGGCCAGCCGTATTAAATCCAGAAAAAGGGTTGCCCCCATACGGAAAAGCCTCTCAGGTGGATTCAAATTCCTTTAATGAAGGTGCAGCAAGCAAAGCAGCGACAAGATGCCTAAAATCACAGCCAGACAAGATGCCTAAAATCACAGCCAGACGCGTTTCGGGCTTCCACGCCCTTGTTCACAGGCTAGGCAAAGAGTCAACAGCGAGAACTGCATTAGGAAAAACTACACCTTGCGGTCCGTACCTGTTGTTGTCTTGCCAGTGGACGTGGCAAGTCGGGATTGTGTTGTGTATATATATATATATATATATATACATATATGTATATATATATATATGTATATATATACATACATATATATATATATATATATATATATATATATATATATATTCCAAAACACAGTTTCACCAAAGAAACAGAACTGCGCACTCCAGCTCGATCGTACAAGATCTTTTATTTCAATTCCGAAAGGAAGACTAACACACGCGTTCCGGCACCCTGGCCTTCGTCAGTGTTAGGTTGCTACGCATTTCACCACCTTTAAATAACAAGTTACCCAATTCGTCAGCAAGCAGTATTACAATGACACAAAGAAAGGATTTTGCAATACGTTATCTTTGTTCGTGTTTACATGGCGGCCATCTTAGCACAATGCAAATTGCAACACAAATCTCACAGATTTCCACCTAATATATTCTCATAGATACAAAAACTAATCCATTTCATTAAAATTGATGGGAATACATTATTGACAGCTGGAAGTAATTATAGGGTTAATCCCACATCGAATAAATTCTTACAAAATTGAGCCCTCAAATGGGCTACATTTTTATACCATTAATACAAAAAATCTTCATTCTCAATATTTCAGGGGTAATCTATGTACCATCTGTCCCACTAATCAATGTTCGTATCTACATGGCGGCCATCTTAGCACAATGCAAATTGTAACACAAATATCACAAATTTGATGAAAGAATCGTGGAGGAGATACCCACAAAGAACAAGGCCCCCAGAGAAAAACATCGAAAAACAAGGAGAGGGGGGAAAAACAGGAAGAGGAGGCTCCATTCCCCGGATGACAAGGAACAAACGGGGATACAACAAAAAGTGAATAAGCTGGCAGTGATTAATCTGTCTTCTAGGATCCTGACTGACACTGAAGTCCAAGTCCTAGAGATGGGGCTCACATTCTGTCCAACGAGTGAATGGGACTACGTGCAGACATGGATTGATCTTTATCGCTTTATACGCAAGTTGAAATTAAAAAGACTTTTATCTTACGTCCGAGTACACCTGGACCTGGACCAGTATATGATGTGACAGACGAACTCACAGGTCATGATTTAGAAGCATTGCAAACACTACATGCACTTGGCATGGATATCCCGCAGAATGAACTGAATGAGGAGAATATCAGGAGTGTTGCTTGCATGGGCATTGAGCAAACCAGTGGCAAAAGCAAGTTTAAAGTTAAATCGAAGTTCATTCCTAAAATGCCTTTTGATGCTATTGACTGTTTCCATGAGACTATGATTAAGGACTTAAATAATTTACGAGCAGGGAACTTACAGCAGAAAAGCAAACGTTCTTTTAATCTTTCAAAATCTCAATGGCTAGCAGTCAAGACCCTCAAAGATGACACAACCATCACGATAAAGCAGTCTGATAAAGGCGGGAACGTGGTGGTGTTGGCAAAAGGGCATACAAGGAGGAAGCATTACGCCTTTTGGGGGATAGGACGAGTTACATGAAAGTCAATAGAGACAGATACAACAAGAGTGTGATTTTGTTCTATGATCTACTTGATAAATGGAGGATAAGTGGTATTTTAGAAGAGGACGAGTTTAAGTTCATGAAGGTGGACTGTCCTGTGTTACCTACATTCTACCACTTACCCAAAGTACATAAAGACGCCCTCAAACCACCAGGGCGTCCTATTGTTTCAAGTAAAGAAAGTCTGTTGGAAAAAGCTTCCATTTATGTGGACCATTTTTTGTTTCCACTGGTCAAAGATTTGAGCTCTTTTGTTCAAGATACAACTGATTTTATTAAGCGTATCCAAGATATTCAGTGGGAACCTGACTTTCTCCTCATTACTATGGATATAACTAGTTTATATACTTGTATAGTGCATGAAGGAGGTCTCATGTCTCTCCAATATTTCTTAAAAACTAGGCCTCTAAAGTTTCAGATGCATAGTAAGATGTTACTTGAAATTGCGGAATTTTGTCTACACAACAATATTTTTCTTTTTGGTGGCCAGCTCTACCTGCAAACACAAGGGACCGCGATGGGCACGTGCTTCGCCCCCAGCTACGCGAACTTGTTCGTGGGCTGGTGGGTGAAGCACGTGGCCTGGGCGGAAGACAATGAAGGGTGGGTCGAGAAGATTGCCCTATGGGCGCGATATATAGACGACCTTTTCATTGTCTGGAGGGGCACACCAGAAGAGGCATCAGATTACATCAAAATATTGAATGACAATACACTGAATTTAAGGTTTACAAGTTATATGAGTAGGACTGAAGTACCTTTTTTAGATCTTTCAGTGTTTGTGGCAAATGATATGTTATGCACTAAACTTTATCGGAAGCCCACGGCAGGCAACACAGTTCTGCATTATAAGAGTCAACACCCTCGAAGCTTAGTACACAGCATCCCCTATGGTGAGTTGTTGCGGCTTAAAAGAAACTGCACACTCTCCACAGACTATACACAAGCAGCGAGTGAGGCATTAGGGAGATTCAGGCAGAGGGGGTATCACAATCGTCTATTACATGAGACTGCTCTGAGAGTGCAGACAACAGAAAGGCAAACACTCTTGGGACATAATGAGACAAAAGAGAACCAAGTGACTAATGATGTAGAAAAAGTGAGATTGATTTTGGGGTTTTCTTCTGAGTCAGGCACTATTAGAAGGCTGGTTGAGAACAACTGGAAAGTGCTGCAGACAGACACGGTAATTGGAAAACTGGTACCAAGCAGACCCGATATTACGTATCGGAAGAGTAAATCTTTAAAAGATCTGCTAGTACGTAGCCATTTCACAGAGATGGGACAAAAAACAACAGTGGCAGGTTTTTATCCATGTACTTCCTGTAAGGCCTGTAAAAACAGTGTGAAAGTAAAAGAGTATTCAATCCCAGGAAGGAAGTGGAGACGTAGTATAGATAAACTAATGAATTGCAACACAAGTTTCGTGGTTTATTGCTTGGTGTGCCCGTGTGGTCTCCAATATATTGGCAGTACCATCCATCCAGCTAAGAAACGGGTATTGGAGCACACACGGGCAATAACCAATCGTGATAGTGCCTATCCAGTGGCGAGACACTTCGCGGAAGTGCATGAATCACGTAGTGATAGGCTAAGATATTTTTGCCTGGATCATGTCCCAGTGACTGAAAGGGGAGGAGACAGGGTAAAGATGTTGCATCAGCTGGAAGCAAGATACATTATTGAGCTACAAACACGCACACCCTGGGGGTTGAATAGTGAAGAGGAACTTTGGTCCTTTGTTGGTTAAATATGTTCACGGATGAAATATGTGAGCATCGGTTCTAGAGCTGTAGCCAGCATCATAGGAGTAATAGGATCCTCTCATCTCTTACATATGACTTATTGTCTTCCCTTCGTAACTGTAGGCCATCAGTCATTCTGCTGAGTTAGATTAAAAGATTAAAAATTTGATTTTCTTTACTCTTTCTTCTTTTTTATTAGTATTATAATCATTATTTTTCTTTAGTAATGATCACGGCCTCCTTGGGTATATCTATTGATCAGTAGGGCAAATGGTACATAAATAACCCCTGAAATATTGAGAATGAAGATTTTTTGTAATCATGGTATAAAAATTATAGCCCATTTGAGGGCTTAATTTTGTGAATAGTGGGTATTTAATTATGTGTAAGAATTTATTCGATGTGTGATTAACACTATAATTATTTCCAGCTGTCAATAATGTATTGCCATTGATTTTCATGAAATGGATCAGTTTTTATACCTAGGAAAATATATGAGGTGGAAATTTGTGATATTTGTGTTACAATTTGCATTGTGCTAAGATGGCCGCCATGTAGATACGAACATTGATTAGTGGGACAGATGGTACCCCTGAAATATTGAGAATGAAGATTTTTTGTATTAATGGTATAAAAATGTAGCCCATTTGAGGGCTCAATTTTGTAAGAATTTATTCGATGTGGGATTAACCCTATAATTACTTCCAGCTGTCAATAATGTATTCCCATCAATTTTAATGAAATGGATTAGTTTTTGTATCTATGAGAATATATTAGGTGGAAATCTGTGAGATTTGTGTTGCAATTTGCATTGTGCTAAGATGGCCGCCATGTAAACACGAACAAAGATAACGTATTGCAAAGTCCTTTCTTTGGGTCATTGTAATACTGCTTGCTGACGAATTGGGTAACTTGTTATTTAAAGGTGGTGAAATGTGTAGCAACCTAACACTGACGAAGGCCAGGGTGCCGGAACGCGTGTGTTAGTCTTCCTTTCGGAATTGAAATAAAAGATCTTGTACGATCGAGCTGGAGTGTGCAGTTCTGTTTCTTTGGTGAAACTGTGTTTTGGAGTATATTTTTCGTGTTGCCGTCTACACGGATAGCGCACCCGCACTGCTGAGAGCAAGGAGAGTTGGGCGGCTTTGTGTTCTCTTTATATATATATTCACTGAAAAAACCGTAGGTTTCAGGCACGTTATAGTTACAAATTAGCATTTTAAAAACCTTTGAAATTCACTGAAAAAACCATAGGTTTCAGACACGTTATAGTTAGAAATTAGCATTTAAAAACCTTTGAAATTCACTGAAAAAACCATAGGTTTTAGGGACAGTTATAGTTAGTTGGACATTGCACTCGTACAAAACCCGTGAAATTCCCCGTTATAGTTAGTTCAGCTAACTATAACTCGCGCCCCACAATGCACTGCTGATGACGTCACATATTACATCACTCATGACATGGTCAGTGACATCACTGATGACATCACTGATGACATCTCAAATGACATCACTGATGACATCATCCAGTGACTGTGTGTTTCTGTAAAGTTTAAATATGTTTAATATATATAGGGAAAGGCGTATTGAAGAATGAGTGGGTGTATAAGTGTCTGAATGGATGATTTAGTACGTGCGTGACTGACTCTACAAGTGAGTGATTAAACGTATCTTACTGAATGCATGGGTTAGTGACTAAACTGTGTGAATGTCTGTATCCGTCTGTTGGTGTGTAAGTGGATGCATGGATTTGCGAATAGCTACATGAGTGTCTATATGGGTTATTGATTGGTTCTATGAGTATCTGTATGGGTGCCTGAGTGTTTGTGTGGATGGGGTGTGTGCGACTGTGCATAGATGTGTGAGTGGGTGATTCACTGGGTGGATGGTTTCAAGAGTGCATCTGTGATAGACTGTATGGGTGGGTAAGTGTGTGTAAGAGTGTGTTAGTGAGTGAATGTATGTCCCAGTGGTACATGTGTGAGTAACTACATATGTGAAAGGCAGTATATATGTGTATTGGAGTATATAAATAGCTATAAGCGAGAGTGAGTGATTGTGATAGTGGCTGTATGGATGAGTGTGTGCTTGTATCAGTGATTGTATAAGAGCGTAACAATGTGCTAGTATTTGTATGATTAAGTGAGCTGGTGTGTGTATAACTGTATAGGTGAGTAAATGGCAGTGTGTTTAATTATTTGCATGACTGACTAGGTGTGTGAGTACCTCTATGGATGAGTGGCGGTGTTTGAGTGTCTATATAGGAGTAAGAGTGCATATGATAGTCCTGTACTGAGTGACCATAAGTATGAGTGACTGTACGGGTGAGTGAGTGGATGTGTGTGTGTAGACCTAAGAATCAGTGAGTGGGTATGTAGTTATTGGTGTTGGAGTGTCTATGGTTTTGCGAATGGCACTCTGTAATTTAGATTGGGTGTATCAAAGGTTATATTAGGGTGTGAGGAGCTGCATCAGATTATCACGTGGATGATGTCATCAGTGATGTCATCAGTGATGTCACTGACCATGTCATGAGTGATGTAATATGTGACGTCATCAGCAGTGCATTGCGGGGCGCGAGTTATAGTTAGCTGAACTAACTATAACGGGGAATTTCACGGGTTTTGTACGAGTGCAATGTCCAACTAACTATAACTGTCCCTAAAACCTATGGTTTTTTCAGTGAATTTCAAAGGTTTTTTAAATGCTAATTTCTAACTATAACGTGTCTGAAACCTATGGTTTTTTCAGTGAATTTCAAAGGTTTTTAAAATGCTAATTTGTAACTATAACGTGCCTGAAACCTACGGTTTTTTCAGTGAATTTCAAAGGTTTTTTAAATGACAATTTTTAAATGTATTAATTTTTATATTAATTTTTTTCATACTGATTTACTACATTTTTAGAAACAATTTCTTTTACATATTTTATTTTTTAAATTACATTGTAATTACATTATACATTACATTACAAAAAATACTTTCTCAGAATGAATTACTTTAGTTTAAATACTTTGCACATAGGCAATAGACTTTTAAGTACAGTAGTTACAGTTGTTGCAATGGGCAACACATTTTCAAACACAATGCAACATTCAGCTCAATGTGAATTTCTAGTTAAATGCAATTAGTTACTTTATGGATTACTTTTCTAACCACAGGACTGGATCCTAGATTCAGTCCTGGTACATCTCCTGTAAACAGTTGAGTAAAAGCGTTTTGGTTACAGTCGTGATTTTTAAGGAATATTATTGTATTTTAAAAGTTGACACTTAGAAACTTTTTCTCATAGAATCACCAATGTTATCCTATGGAAGGAAATTCACTTAGCAGGTAAAAACTGTTATCGTGACTTTTTCTTACTCAGTGTTGGATCCTGGATCCAGCACTGGTGCATCTCCTGTAAACAGTTGAAAGAATGCGTTTAAGTCATACAGGCGATTTTTAAGGAATATTTGTAGTTTGTGAAAATCGACACTTTGAAACTTTTGTGCTGAAAACCAGACAATGGATTCCTATGGAAGAAAATATAAGTTACTGGTAAGTACGGTTAAAATTACTTTTCAGGACCAGTACTGGGCTGAAAGATACAGCACTGAGGTCTCTCCTTATAACAGGTGAGTAAATCGGAATTCGTATTTCGGCTGATTTTAGAGGAATATTTGTATGTTTCAAAAATCAACACTTAGAAACTTTTTCAGCAAAAGGCAGGCAATGATATCCTAAGGAAGGAAATTCAAGTTACTGGTAAGTACGGTTAAAATTACTTTTGAGGATCAGTACTGGGCTGAAAGATGCAGCACTGAGGTCTCTCCTGATAACAGGTGAGTAAATCAGAATTCGGATTTCGGCTGATTTTAGAGGAATATTTGTATGTTTCAAAAATCAACACTTAGAAACTTTTTCAGCAAAAAGCAGGCAATGATATCCTATGGAAGGAAATTCAAGTTACTGGTAAGTACGGTTAAAATTACTTTTCAGGACCAGTACTGGGCTGAAAGATACAGCACTGAGGTCTCTCCTGATAACAGGTGAGTAAATCGGAATTCGTATTTCGGCTGATTTTAGAGGAATATTTTAAAGTTCCAAAACTCCACACTTAGAAGAATTTCCAAGTGAAACCAGTCAATGTTAGCCTAAGAAGGAAATTCAAGTTACCGGTAAGTACGGTTAAAATTACTTTTGAGGATCAGTACTGGGCTGAAAGATGCAGCACTGAGGTCTCTCCTGATAACAGGTGAGTAAATCGGAATTCGTATTTCGGCTGATTTTAGAGGAATATTTTAAAGTTCCAAAACTCCACACTTAGAAGAATTTCCAAGTGAAACCAGTCAATGTTAGCCTATGGAAGGAAATTCAAGTTACTGGTAAGTACGGTTAAAATTACTTTTCAGGACCAGTACTGGGCTGAAAGATGCAGCACTGAGGTCTCTCCTGATAACAGGTGAGTAAATCAGAATTCGGATTTCGGCTGATTTTAGAGGAATATTTGTATGTTTCAAAAATCAACACTTAGAAACTTTTTCAACAAAAAGCAGGCAATGATATCCTATGGAAGGAAATTCAAGTTACTGGTAAGTACGGTTAAAATTACTTTTGAGGATCAGTACTGGGCTGAAAGATGCAGCACTGAGGTCTCTCCTGATAACAGGTGAGTAAATCGGAATTCGTATTTCGGCTGATTTCAGAGGAATATTTTAAAGTTCCAAAACTCCACACTTAGAAGAATTTCCAAGTGAAACCAGTCAATGTTAGCCTATGAAGGAAATTCAAGTTACCGGTAAGTACGGTTAAAATTACTTTTGAGGATCAGTACTGGGCTGAAAGATGCAGCACTGAGGTCTCTCCTGATAACAGGTGAGTAAATCGGAATTCGTATTTCGGCTGATTTTAGAGGAATATTTTAAAGTTCCAAAACTCCACACTTAGAAGAATTTCCAAGTGAAACCAGTCAATGTTAGCCTATGGAAGGAAATTCAAGTTACTGGTAAGTACGGTTAAAATTACTTTTCAGGATCAGTACTGGGCTGAAAGATGCAGCACTGAGGTCTCTCCTGATAACAGGTGAGTAAATCGGAATTCGTATTTCGGCTGATTTTAGAGGAATATTTTAAAGTTCCAAAACTCCACACTTAGAAGAATTTCCAAGTGAAACCAGTCAATGTTAGCCTATGGAAGGAAATTCAAGTTACTGGTAAGTACGGTTAAAATTACTTTTCAGGACCAGTACTGGGCTGAAAGATGCAGCACTGAGGTCTCTCCTGATAACAGGTGAGTAAATCAGAATTCGGATTTCGGCTGATTTTAGAGGAATATTTGTATGTTTCAAAAATCAACACTTAGAAACTTTTTCAGCAAAAAGCAGGCAATGATATCCTATGGAAGGAAATTCAAGTTACTGGTAAGTACGGTTAAAATTACTTTTGAGGATCAGTACTGGGCTGAAAGATGCAGCACTGAGGTCTCTCCTGATAACAGGTGAGTAAATCGGAATTCGTATTTCGGCTGATTTTAGAGGAATATTTTAAAGTTCCAAAACTCCACACTTAGAAGAATTTCCAAGTGAAACCAGTCAATGTTAGCCTATGAAGGAAATTCAAGTTACCGGTAAGTACGGTTAAAATTACTTTTCAGGACCAGTACTGGGCTGAAAGATGCAGCACTGAGGTCTCTCCTGATAACAGGTGAGTAAATCAGAATTCGGATTTCGGCTGATTTTAGAGGAATATTTGTATGTTTCAAAAATCAACACTTAGAAACTTTTTCAGCAAAAAGCAGGCAATGATATCCTATGGAAGGAAATTCAAGTTACTGGTAAGTACGGTTAAAATTACTTTTGAGGATCAGTACTGGGCTGAAAGATGCAGCACTGAGGTCTCTCCTGATAACAGGTGAGTAAATCGGAATTCGTATTTCGGCTGATTTTAGAGGAATATTTTAAAGTTCCAAAACTCCACACTTAGAAGAATTTCCAAGTGAAACCAGTCAATGTTAGCCTATGGAAGGAAATTCAAGTTACTGGTAAGTACGGTTAAAATTACTTTTCAGGATCAGTACTGGGCTGAAAGATGCAGCACTGAGGTCTCTCCTGATAACAGGTGAGTAAATCGGAATTCGTATTTCGGCTGATTTTAGAGGAATATTTTAAAGTTCCAAAACTCCACACTTAGAAGAATTTCCAAGTGAAACCAGTCAATGTTAGCCTATGGAAGGAAATTCAAGTTACTGGTAAGTACGGTTAAAATTACTTTTCAGGACCAGTACTGGGCTGAAAGATGCAGCACTGAGGTCTCTCCTGATAACAGGTGAGTAAATCAGAATTCGGATTTCGGCTGATTTTAGAGGAATATTTGTATGTTTCAAAAATCAACACTTAGAAACTTTTTCAGCAAAAAGCAGGCAATGATATCCTATGGAAGGAAATTCAAGTTACTGGTAAGTACGGTTAAAATTACTTTTGAGGATCAGTACTGGGCTGAAAGATGCAGCACTGAGGTCTCTCCTGATAACAGGTGAGTAAATCGGAATTCGTATTTCGGCTGATTTTAGAGGAATATTTTAAAGTTCCAAAACTCCACACTTAGAAGAATTTCCAAGTGAAACCAGTCAATGTTAGCCTATGAAGGAAATTCAAGTTACCGGTAAGTACGGTTAAAATTACTTTTCAGGACCAGTACTGGGCTGAAAGATGCAGCACTGAGGTCTCTCCTGATAACAGGTGAGTAAATCAGAATTCGGATTTCGGCTGATTTTAGAGGAATATTTGTATGTTTCAAAAATCAACACTTAGAAACTTTTTCAGCAAAAAGCAGGCAATGATATCCTATGGAAGGAAATTCAA
The DNA here is from genome assembly GCA_963921515.1 of Calotriton arnoldi. Classification (NCBI taxonomy): domain Eukaryota; kingdom Metazoa; phylum Chordata; class Amphibia; order Caudata; family Salamandridae; genus Calotriton; species Calotriton arnoldi. The sequence continues at coordinate 14,617 of CAWUFW010027706.1, forward strand.
GTTACTGGTAAGTACGGTTAAAATTACTTTTGAGGATCAGTACTGGGCTGAAAGATGCAGCACTGAGGTCTCTCCTGATAACAGGTGAGTAAATCGGAATTCGTATTTCGGCTGATTTCAGAGGAATATTTTAAAGTTCCAAAACTCCACACTTAGAAGAATTTCCAAGTGAAACCAGTCAATGTTAGCCTATGAAGGAAATTCAAGTTACCGGTAAGTACGGTTAAAATTACTTTTGAGGATCAGTACTGGGCTGAAAGATGCAGCACTGAGGTCTCTCCTGATAACAGGTGAGTAAATCGGAATTCGTATTTCGGCTGATTTTAGAGGAATATTTTAAAGTTCCAAAACTCCACACTTAGAAGAATTTCCAAGTGAAACCAGTCAATGTTAGCCTATGGAAGGAAATTCAAGTTACTGGTAAGTACGGTTAAAATTACTTTTCAGGATCAGTACTGGGCTGAAAGATGCAGCACTGAGGTCTCTCCTGATAACAGGTGAGTAAATCGGAATTCGTATTTCGGCTGATTTTAGAGGAATATTTTAAAGTTCCAAAACTCCACACTTAGAAGAATTTCCAAGTGAAACCAGTCAATGTTAGCCTATGGAAGGAAATTCAAGTTACTGGTAAGTACGGTTAAAATTACTTTTCAGGACCAGTACTGGGCTGAAAGATGCAGCACTGAGGTCTCTCCTGAGAACAGGTGAGTAAATCAGAATTCGGATTTCGGCTGATTTTAGAGGAATATTTGTATGTTTCAAAAATCAACACTTAGAAACTTTTTCAGCAAAAAGCAGGCAATGATATCCTATGGAAGGAAATTCAAGTTACTGGTAAGTACGGTTAAAATTACTTTTGAGGATCAGTACTGGGCTGAAAGATGCAGCACTGAGGTCTCTCCTGATAACAGGTGAGTAAATCGGAATTCGTATTTCGGCTGATTTTAGAGGAATATTTTAAAGTTCCAAAACTCCACACTTAGAAGAATTTCCAAGTGAAACCAGTCAATGTTAGCCTATGAAGGAAATTCAAGTTACCGGTAAGTACGGTTAAAATTACTTTTCAGGACCAGTACTGGGCTGAAAGATGCAGCACTGAGGTCTCTCCTGATAACAGGTGAGTAAATCAGAATTCGGATTTCGGCTGATTTTAGAGGAATATTTGTATGTTTCAAAAATCAACACTTAGAAACTTTTTCAGCAAAAAGCAGGCAATGATATCCTATGGAAGGAAATTCAAGTTACTGGTAAGTACGGTTAAAATTACTTTTGAGGATCAGTACTGGGCTGAAAGATGCAGCACTGAGGTCTCTCCTGATAACAGGTGAGTAAATCGGAATTCGTATTTCGGCTGATTTTAGAGGAATATTTTAAAGTTCCAAAACTCCACACTTAGAAGAATTTCCAAGTGAAACCAGTCAATGTTAGCCTATGGAAGGAAATTCAAGTTACTGGTAAGTACGGTTAAAATTACTTTTCAGGATCAGTACTGGGCTGAAAGATGCAGCACTGAGGTCTCTCCTGATAACAGGTGAGTAAATCGGAATTCGTATTTCGGCTGATTTTAGAGGAATATTTTAAAGTTCCAAAACTCCACACTTAGAAGAATTTCCAAGTGAAACCAGTCAATGTTAGCCTATGGAAGGAAATTCAAGTTACTGGTAAGTACGGTTAAAATTACTTTTCAGGACCAGTACTGGGCTGAAAGATGCAGCACTGAGGTCTCTCCTGATAACAGGTGAGTAAATCAGAATTCGGATTTCGGCTGATTTTAGAGGAATATTTGTATGTTTCAAAAATCAACACTTAGAAACTTTTTCAGCAAAAAGCAGGCAATGATATCCTATGGAAGGAAATTCAAGTTACTGGTAAGTACGGTTAAAATTACTTTTGAGGATCAGTACTGGGCTGAAAGATGCAGCACTGAGGTCTCTCCTGATAACAGGTGAGTAAATCGGAATTCGTATTTCGGCTGATTTTAGAGGAATATTTTAAAGTTCCAAAACTCCACACTTAGAAGAATTTCCAAGTGAAACCAGTCAATGTTAGCCTATGAAGGAAATTCAAGTTACCGGTAAGTACGGTTAAAATTACTTTTCAGGACCAGTACTGGGCTGAAAGATGCAGCACTGAGGTCTCTCCTGATAACAGGTGAGTAAATCAGAATTCGGATTTCGGCTGATTTTAGAGGAATATTTGTATGTTTCAAAAATCAACACTTAGAAACTTTTTCAGCAAAAAGCAGGCAATGATATCCTATGGAAGGAAATTCAAGTTACTGGTAAGTACGGTTAAAATTACTTTTGAGGATCAGTACTGGGCTGAAAGATGCAGCACTGAGGTCTCTCCTGATAACAGGTGAGTAAATCGGAATTCGTATTTCGGCTGATTTTAGAGGAATATTTTAAAGTTCCAAAACTCCACACTTAGAAGAATTTCCAAGTGAAACCAGTCAATGTTAGCCTATGGAAGGAAATTCAAGTTACTGGTAAGTACGGTTAAAATTACTTTTCAGGATCAGTACTGGGCTGAAAGATGCAGCACTGAGGTCTCTCCTGATAACAGGTGAGTAAATCGGAATTCGTATTTCGGCTGATTTTAGAGGAATATTTTAAAGTTCCAAAACTCCACACTTAGAAGAATTTCCAAGTGAAACCAGTCAATGTTAGCCTATGGAAGGAAATTCAAGTTACTGGTAAGTACGGTTAAAATTACTTTTCAGGACCAGTACTGGGCTGAAAGATGCAGCACTGAGGTCTCTCCTGATAACAGGTGAGTAAATCAGAATTCGGATTTCGGCTGATTTTAGAGGAATATTTGTATGTTTCAAAAATCAACACTTAGAAACTTTTTCAGCAAAAAGCAGGCAATGATATCCTATGGAAGGAAATTCAAGTTACTGGTAAGTACGGTTAAAATTACTTTTGAGGATCAGTACTGGGCTGAAAGATGCAGCACTGAGGTCTCTCCTGATAACAGGTGAGTAAATCGGAATTCGTATTTCGGCTGATTTTAGAGGAATATTTTAAAGTTCCAAAACTCCACACTTAGAAGAATTTCCAAGTGAAACCAGTCAATGTTAGCCTATGAAGGAAATTCAAGTTACCGGTAAGTACGGTTAAAATTACTTTTCAGGACCAGTACTGGGCTGAAAGATGCAGCACTGAGGTCTCTCCTGATAACAGGTGAGTAAATCAGAATTCGGATTTCGGCTGATTTTAGAGGAATATTTGTATGTTTCAAAAATCAACACTTAGAAACTTTTTCAGCAAAAAGCAGGCAATGATATCCTATGGAAGGAAATTCAAGTTACTGGTAAGTACGGTTAAAATTACTTTTGAGGATCAGTACTGGGCTGAAAGATGCAGCACTGAGGTCTCTCCTGATAACAGGTGAGTAAATCGGAATTCGTATTTCGGCTGATTTTAGAGGAATATTTTACAGGTTCCAAAACTCCACACTTAGAAGAATTTCCAAGTGAAACCAGTCAATGTTAGCCTATGAAGGAAATTCAAGTTACCGGTAAGTACGGTTAAAATTACTTTTCAGGACCAGTACTGGGCTGAAAGATGCAGCACTGAGGTCTCTCCTGATAGCAGGTGAGTAAATCGGAATTCGTATTTCGGCTGATTTTAGAGGAATATTTTAAAGTTCCAAAACTCCACACTTAGAAGAATTTCCAAGTGAAACCAGTCAATGTTAGCCTATGAAGGAAATTCAAGTTACCGGTAAGTACGGTTAAAATTACTTTTGAGGATCAGTACTGGGCTGAAAGATGCAGCACTGAGGTCTCTCCTGATAACAGGTGAGTAAATCGGAATTCGTATTTCGGCTGATTTTAGAGGAATATTTTAAAGTTCCAAAACTCCACACTTAGAAGAATTTCCAAGTGAAACCAGTCAATGTTAGCCTATGGAAGGAAATTCAAGTTACTGGTAAGTACGGTTAAAATTACTTTTCAGGACCAGTACTGGGCTGAAAGATGCAGCACTGAGGTCTCTCCTGATAACAGGTGAGTAAATCGGAATTCGTATTTCGGCTGATTTTAGAGGAATATTTTAAAGTTCCAAAACTCCACACTTAGAAGAATTTCCAAGTGAAACCAGTCAATGTTAGCCTATGAAGGAAATTCAAGTTACCGGTAAGTACGGTTAAAATTACTTTTGAGGATCAGTACTGGGCTGAAAGATGCAGCACTGAGGTCTCTCCTGATAACAGGTGAGTAAATCGGAATTCGTATTTCGGCTGATTTTAGAGGAATATTTTAAAGTTCCAAAACTCCACACTTAGAAGAATTTCCAAGTGAAACCAGTCAATGTTAGCCTATGGAAGGAAATTCAAGTTACTGGTAAGTACGGTTAAAATTACTTTTCAGGATTAGTACTGGGCTGAAAGATGCAGCACTGAGGTCTCTCCTGATAACAGGTGAGTAAATCAGAATTCGTATTTCGGCTGATTTTAGAGGAATATTTGCACAATGGTGAAGGGAGGGGCGGGGCCTGAGGTGACATCTGTGCAAACGCGCCCCGTGGCGCGTTTTAAGTTGGGGGATTAAGTCCCCTTGAATCATGAGGGTCCCTACGGGCCAACTAGCCCACCAGGAACCTCCAGTATGCGCCAGGGGGCTGCGTTGCAGAGACATGTACAGAGGCCACACCCCTTTTTACACCTCTCTGCAACGCAGCTCTGTGGCGCTTTCTGGACGTACCTGTTGGGCTAGTTGGCCCCAGGCACCCTCAGGATTGAAGAGGATTTAATTCCCCATCTTAAAACGCGCCACGGGGCCTGTTTGCACACATGTCACCTGAAGCCCCGCCTCCCTTCACCACTGTGCAAACGCGCCCGTGGCGCGTTTTAAGTCGGGGATTAACTCCCTTGAATCCTGAGGGTCCCTGGGGTGCAACTAGCCCACCATATACCTCCAAAAGCGCCATAGAGCTGCGTTGCAGAGAGGTGTAAAAAGGGCGTGGCCTCTGTACACCTCTCTGCAAGGCAGCCCCTGGCGCATACTGGAGGTTCCTGGTGGGCTAGTTGGCCCTAGGGACCCCAGTATTCAAGGGGATTCGTTCCCCCTCTGCAAACGCGCCAGGGCGCGTTTGCAGAGTGGTGAAGGAAGGGGCGGGGCCTACGGGCCCGATCGTTTTGCCGATTTAAAAAAAAATAATAATAATTTTTTTGCCCAGGGGGTCCTTGTGGGACCCCTGAGCAGACCTAGGGGTCAGGGTGTTTCTACCCTGCCCCTTTGTGCGCTTTGCGCACTTGTTTCTGTCCCTCGGTTCTACCGAGGGACAAAATAGCTGCCAACACTTCCTGATTTGGAGTGTTGACAGCCAATTAACATAAAGCTCGTGCTCGGGAGGATCCGCGGCCCTAGATATATCTATCTTTTTACTTTTGATTTTCTCAGCAACTACTGAACGGATTTACACCATTTAACAAAAGGGTTCTTTCTGAACCAAGAACTACCTCTTTGCCAAATTTGGTGTAATTCCGTTCAGCAGTTCGAGCTGTAGCCGTGTCTAAAGTTTCCTATGGAAAATTGCATGGGAAAAACGCGTTTTGGGACCCCCCTTGTTTCTCGGCCCCCGCTTGACGAATCCCCGAGACTTTCAGGGTAGGAGCGGACCGGAGCGCCCCACAAAGTTTGAAAATTTTGCGAAGATACGTCAACCGGCAAGAGAGTTATTTCAAATAGAATGTCGCGGATTTCCTATGGATAATAGGTTGTAACTATAACTATCTACTGGCGACCGCCAGTAGATAATATATATATATATATATATATATATATATATATATATATATATATATATATATATATATATATATATATTCCAGCTACGACCGGTCCATGGGTAAAACAGCCTCTGACGCAGCACAGGATACCAATTCCTTAAATCACTAAGTTTATTCCAATGCTTTAGCCAATATGACGCGTTATATAAACATACTGATAATACACATCGTGTGAGAGCTGTAAACACCCACAACACACAAAATGCAGAAGAATTTTCAGAAATAACACCATGCATAGGTACATAGGATACAAACATAAGGAGACACAGATATTGATGTGACAGACAGAAAGGTGGTAATGATGACTGATGAGAGACAGGACGACAACAGTAGCAATACCTTACCGGTAATGTCCCAGATTATCCTATAGACGCTGAGTTCACTGAAAAATGACAACAGAACTGGAGTCTCTAATTCTAACATATGTCAGATTGTGGGACAATATGGCACATTGCTTGAAGCACAGCACAGCTAAATTTGGTAGGCTACATGTGACAGTGGAGAAATTCATGTAGCCTTCATACTTAGTTCATGTTAAAAACAAGTCAAATAGAAAGCATGGAGGATGTGCGAGGGGATGAGGAGGGAAGGTGGCTCAGTTGGATGTGAAGACAGTGCCTAACATAGCAGCTGTCCTTCGATCTCCTTGCTGTGCTCTTTCTGTGTGGTTAGCTGTAATCAGTTGTCTGTGGTGTCCGTGGTAATGGTGCTTGGTGAGAGAATGGACAAATGCAGTAACAGTATCCTCAGTACAATGGCTCAGCTAATCTAGTACATGCTGTGTTGACTAATAACTTGACCGGGGCGAAATTTCTGTTATGCTGGCATAATGTTCCATAATTTCGGTATGTTGCAATGTGCTTGTTATGCAAAATTCACTTAATTACAGGCTGCTCATAGCAAACACTTAAGGGCTTATTTACAAGAGGCCTGCACCACCAAAGTGTCTCTTTTTTCACTCTCCGGTGGTGCAGGCCTCTCATTAGATCTATGAGCTGATGCAAAGCCACCATGCGTGGCATTGCATAGCATCATAGATATGGGGTAAGGTCAGGCAGCGCTGCCTTGCCTTACACTGCGTCAAGGAGGTGTTCCATGGGCATTGCGGTGGGTGTTCCCATGCAACACCCATGGATTTTGATGCTGCCCCAGATTTACAAAATCACGTAAACCTGGGGCAGCGCAAAAACCTTGTGCTTCCCTAGAGCAGGCGTAACGAGGAAAATATTTAATTTCTCCTAGTTGTTTCCTCTTTCCAAGTGTACTGCATTCTGCAGCACACATACAATGAGGAAAACACCTCTCTGGATTGTTTATGTGCAGGAAGGTGCCCCTTCCTGCACAATCCTCCTGTAATGGAGGCATCCTTGCACCACTGTACAAGGGTGCCTACGTTGGGGCTAGGCAGCAAATTGTGCACCACCGCAAGAGGAAAGGACAGGACTGCACCATATTTCATAAATGCGGTGCATTTCTGCCCTTTCACATTGGCGCAGGGCAGTGCAGCAAGAAGCCTTGGGCGCTGCCCTATGCCAATTTCTTGTAAATGAGGCCACTAGTGTGACGGCACAGCATCATTGCCAATGCCCAGAATTTAAGCAGCTGATGTTTACGTTGCTCGTGTTTTATTTGCTCAATTAGTTCTAGCTTGAAATGCATCCTTACGTTCAAAACAGACGCAAGGGCACATTTCACGCTAAAATATACTATTAAGTGCCAGTTTTGCACTTCACATAATTATGCGTAATTTCTATCTGACATTATGCATAATTACGTAAAAGCAAATGAACAAATTCTGCACACTCTACTAACTATGGGGTACACTAGCATGTGCTCTCACAAGCAAGACAATGAAAGTTAGTCGTTTTTCCATGTTTCCCAAATTCATGCGTGAGTAACTTAACCCCTTCTTTGCTCATGACGGAACCATTCCGTCATGAGCACACTTGCACAAAATCCCTCTGCTGTAAACAGGAGAGGGATTTCCTGTTTTTTCTTTTTTGCCTTGGGATGAGGGGAAGAGCTTCCCCAACCTCCTGAGGCATATTTTTTGTTTTCGTTGCAATGACGATTGCGCGCATGGCACGCTGACATCATTACACTGAAAACGAAAACGAAACTTAGTTTCAGTTTCACTGTTTCCATGCTCGTGGGGCTATCTCAGCCCCCGAGCACCGAAACACATGGGAGAGGTATCGTTGGAAAGGGGAGAATCTCCCAGGAGGGCGTCCCCCAAGCAGGGATCCACCCACTAGGCACCAGGGAGGGGGAGCAGCCCCTTGGGCAAGGGCCTTTGCTCCCCCATTACATTATAGCATCATCAGTCTTTCTGTTCCCAATCACCCTAGGTACCAAGGGATTCTTTTTTTATTGGTCAGGGGTGGGGGCTGCCCAGAATGGGCATGCCAGTGCCCCCACCTCCCCCAAAAAAATGCCACAGTATTTCTTCCCCCCCAGGAGGCAGATGGGGGCAGTAGCCCCATATCTGACCCCCAGGGGAGCAGAATGCCCACTAGGCACCAGGGATTCTTTTAAAATACATTATTATTATTAGTTAGCATTTCTAGAGCGCGTAGTTACCCATAGGCATCCCAGCGCTAGCGGCATATCAGTGAGAGGGGTGGGTTTACAAATTGAGATTTTGAAATAGCCACGTTTTCAGGTACTTTCGGATGGTGAGAAGGTGGGTCTCTGAACGTAGCTGCAAGGGAAGAGTGTTCCATAGCCTGGCTGTACTATACAAGAAGGAGCTGCCCCCACTACGTATCCTGTGAATTTTGGGGATGACGGCCAGACTCATGCTTGCGGAGCGGAGGAGTTTCCTGGGATGGTAGAAGGAAATGAGGGAGTTAAAAATGGTAGAACCTTTGCCCATCAGTGTTTTGTGGGCTATGCAAAGAGATTTGAATTTAATTCTTTCCAGAATGGGCAGCCAATGTAGGGCTTTCAGGCATGGCTTTGCCGATTGCGTTCTTGGCACTCCAAGCAGCATCCTGGCGGCGCAGTTCTGGTCCACTTGGAGTTTCCTAATGGTTGATTTGGGCGCTCCCAGGTACAAGGAGTTCCCGTAGTCCAGGCGCTAGAGAACCAGGGCCTGGACCACCGTTCTTCTTGCCCCACTGGGGAGAAGGGGAAGAATTTTCCTCAGCATTCTGAGGATGCTGTAACACGTACCGGCCACTTCCACAGCTTGCTGATCGAATTTTTGCAATTTGTCGAGCCACACTCCCAGCCTTTTGATCTTGGGCTTAGGGGTGGGTGCTTGTCCTAGACATGTTGGCCATTGCAGTTTGAAATCAGTGTTGGGAAGATTACCCAAATACATGATTTCAGATTTGTCGCCATTAAGCCTGAGGCAGGAGTTTTGCATCCATGTAGCCACCTTCTCCAAGCAGGTTTCTAAGTCAGAGGGGGCATTGTGCGGGTGTTTTAGAGAGACCACTAGCTGGGTGTCATCCGCATAGTTGACAATTTTTATCCTGAATGGAAGAACAATATCCGCTAGTGGCCTCATATATACGTTGAATAAGGTAGGACTCAGGGATGATCCCTGAGGAACTCCATACCTAAGAGGTCGACATCTGGAGGTAGCTTCTCCTAAAAAAACTTGAAAAGTTCTACCACTGAGGTACGATTGGATCCATGCTATTGCTTCCCCCGAAACTCCTACACTCCCAAGCCGGTTCAGAAGGATATCAAAATTGACCGTGTCGAACGCGGCACTTAGGTCGAGGAGAATGATGGCTACTGCTCCTCCCTGATCCATAACCTTTTTGGATTCCTCCACTACGGAGATGAGAGCTGATTCCGTTCCCAAAAGGGGTCGGAAGCCGGTCTGAGAGTGGTGTAAGAGATTATGAGATTCTAAGAAGGCTGAGAGGCTGGAGTTGACATGTTTTTCCAAAATCTTACAGACCATAGGTAGCAGAGATATCGGTCTGTAATTACTCAGGACATCTGGATTTAGGGTTGGTTTCTTCAGTAGCGCTCTCACCATGGCGTGTTTCCAGGGGGGTGGAACCTGGCCGTTGGTAATGGAGAAATGTAGGACTTCTAATATTGCTGGTAGCACCACCTCTTTGACCTTGTCCAACTGATGGGGGGTGGCCGGGTCACACGGTGAACCCGATTTTATCTGGCCAAAGATGTTTAAGAGCGTGGCTTGATCTATAAGTGGGAATTTCTCCAAGGGGTGCCACCTATCCTCTGGGGGTCTAGTGATCACTTCCAGGTCCGTGAGAGGAGTTGGAACATTGGATACATAGGGGGAGAGGGCTGCCAAGAATGGGCATGCCAATGCCCCCACCCCAAAAATAATTGCCACAGCCTTTCTCCCCCCCAAGGAGGCAGATGGGGGCAATAGCCCCTGATCTGCCCCCCGGGGGGACAGAAAGCCCACTAGGCACCAGGGATTCTTTTTTTCAAAGTTCAGGGCTGGGGGCTGCCCAGAATGGGCATGCCAATACCCCCACTCCCCCAAAAAATTGCCACAGACTTTCTGTCCCCCCCAGGAGGCAGATGGGGCAATAGCCCCTGATCTGCTCCCCCGGGGGGGCAGAGAGCCCACTAGGCGCCAGGGATTACGCTGGCTTTTTTATACATAGGGGTGGGGGCTGCCCAGAATGGGCATACCAATGCCCCCACCCCCCCCCCAAAAATAGCCACAGTCTTTCTGCCCCCCCTTGGGGGCATATCAGGGCAATAGCCTCCGATCTACCCGCCCAGGGCAGCAGAAAGCCCACTAGGCACTGACCTTTTTTTTGCAATGTGCCTAGCAGTGGATTTTGGGCCCTAGGGCAGCCCGCACCTAGAGAAACCTAGCAAACCTGTAAATTTTTTAAAAACAAGACACCAAAGGGAATCCAGGATGGGGTGACTTGTGTGCCTCTCACCAGGTTCTGTTCCCCAGAATCCCATGCAAACCTCAAACTTAGTGAAAAAAAACATTTTCTTCACATTTCTGTGATAGATAGTTCTGGAAGCTAAGGG
>CAWUFW010027707.1:0-25397 GCA_963921515.1 Calotriton arnoldi
AAAAAAACTCAGTCAAAAAATGACTGGGCGTACCGCTCTCTCCGGATCTGCGCTTGCTGGTGCGGAAAAAGAAAGAACTGATGTCAGCGCGCTAGGGCGGCGTCTAAGTAGCTGCCGCGAAGTCATCTCGGCGACCACGACGCCAACGACTGATGCGGAGCCGCACGACGCCACCTTCCGACGCGCAGGGGTACTGCTGACGAAAACTTTCCCGGATCCAGTCTGACGCCTGGGGGTGATTCTAAGGTAAGGAATCCATCACTACGTGTTGTGAGATGTTGGCCTGGCATATGCTGTCCACTAATTATAGTGGGCACCTTGCACCAGTCCAAATCGACTCTTATGGTAGGTAGGTTAAAGACAACCTTATTGAAAGCTATCCTAGTGGTAGCTGTGGAGAGCAGCCTTCAGGCTAAGTCTTGAAGGAATGTAAAGCAGCTTGTTTTACCAGTCTATAATCTCTTGAGTGACCAAATGAAAGAGCACCACACCAGGTATATATTCAAAATATATGTATTTATTACTAAACACACCCCTCTAGTCTCTTTATGAGGCTAGAGTTCGAAGTACATAGGTTATAAGATCTTAAATCACAGTAATAGCACAAATACACGTTTGGGCCCTAGGGGCGTACCAAACCATATACCAATAAAGTGGTATGCGAACCACGACTGAACTAGACACTAGGCCTAGAGCCTCTAGAAGTGCTTGGACCACAAGGAACCACCCAAGGTAGTGACACAGGGGACCCACGGGAGACGCGTGCAGTGTAAATACACAACCGCGATACGCCGTTAACTTCTATGGAGAAAGTCGGGATCGGGAAAATAGAGGAAAGGGACACTTTAAAAGGATTAGGACAAAACCCTTTGAGATCTGGGACTTTGAAGAGTCTCTACCCACGGGAGCACCGGAGTACTCGTGTTACCTCACCCAGGGAAGCCGGGTGCATAGGTGCCTTTCGGGGTCGGGTTTAGTCGTCGTTTCTTATGGCGATCTGCTGCAAAGTGCTGCTGGCGACCAGGAGAAAAGTGTCCGGGTGGATCCAAGAGTGGATCGGAGTTCTGAAGAACCTGAAAGCAGAGGGGACAGAGTCTGGGTCACTAGCCAGTGACCAGGAGGGCGATGGACAGATGCCCACCGATGTCGAGTGCTTCAAGTTCGTTGACGGTCGTCTTGACTCTTCAGCCACGAGGTCCGGGAGGCGTTGTCGGCGACCAGGAGCAGGATTCGGGCTGTTGCTCGATGTCTGTCGAGTGCAGAGGTGTCGGCGACCAGATTGGACCCAACAGGCCTTGGCAACGGCAAGTCTCGAGTAAGATGTAGATCGTCGATGATGCAGACCAGCAAGGTCTGGGGAACTCACCCAGCAAGGGTAAGTGAGGGCAGGCCTGGAGCAACCAGACTGCCAAGTAAAGAAAAGATTGGCCTTCGGTAAGGGCTACTAGCCAACGGGCTAGCGACCGCGAAGGAGCCTCGTGACGCCGCACGTGGAGCTGGCTTACAGGACACTCGTGGAGTGGGGGCCAGTGATCTTCGGTGCAGGTGGTGCTGGAGGCTAGGGCTACTCGGAGCCCAAAGCACGACTTCTTGGGAGACCCAGAAGATGGTGCACTTGCAAATGTGCTCGGTGTCCAGGGGTCACGGTCTCACGTTACCCACGGGCCTCAGCTTTGCTGGGGACTCAGGGTAGCCTCGGGGAAGTCTGAGAATCCACCTCTGGTGATGCGATGACTTCGGCGTCCGACGGGAGCTTCAGTGATGCGAACCGGACAGATGCTTCTTTGGTGCCTGCCAAGCAGGGGAGTCACTCCTTGACCCCAAGGGAGATTCTTCAGTCCTCTAATCGTGAGTAGAGCGTCGAAGGTCCAGGATTCTGTTTCAGAGTTTCGTCCAGGTATAATCTAAAGTCCTAAGGACTGGGTTCCTACCTTTATTCCAAAAATAGGGGATGGACTACTCTGTGGCCCCACCTATGGGTGGGTCAGGGCAGAGGGGTGGCTACACCCCTTTCCCTTTGTCCAGTTTGCGCTAAAGCAGGGGCTGCAAGCCCCTGATCCGGTTTGAACTGGGGTATGCACAGGGACACCAAATGTGCCCCCAGTGCAGGACTTCAAAGCACCCGAAAGTGCTCCCGCCCAGCCCCAATGCACATTGTCCTGTCTGGGGAGGTGGTCACACCTCCCTGGGACAGGAAACCTATTGTCCAGGCCTCCCCTGCCGGAGTTTCGTCCAGCAGCAGGAGGCCAGACTCGTGTCTGTGGCAGCAGCATCCATTTTGTGATGCCAGGGCTCTGGAAAGAAGTTACCGGACTCGTCAGAGTTAACATGCCTTTCCCTCTAGAAGGGTGGAATGCTACCCCCGCCGCCAGGATTGGCGGGGGGTAGTATTCCAAGATGTTTGACACCAAACACGACATGTTTTGGTGCAGCCATTCCATAGTTAGCATTTTACCGCGAGGATATAATGCGTTTAAGAGTATATGGTCAGGCTGCACTACAAACAGCATCAGAGATGGTCTCCGAACGCTGCAGAGGGGCCCTGCTCATGCAGGGGCACCCTCTCACATAAGAACCATGCACTCTGCCTTTAGGATTGATAAGGCCTGCCTTAGGAGTGACTTATAGGTTTATATGTGTGTATGCTTTTAGTGATATAGGTAACCTATACCACAGCAAGGGGTGCATGCACCACCTTACCCAGGCTGCAGTAGCAGACCTGTGGTGTCAGTTTGGATGGCCTACCAGGGGTGGCATAATACATGCTGCAGCCCCTGGCAGGCCTCTGAGGTACCTATGCCCTTGGTACATAGTATACCATATACTAGGGACTTACAAGGGCACTCCAGATCCCAATCAGTGATGTGCCTAAGGCACATGGAGACCCTTTTAAAGAGGAAACAGCTAGGCTGGGGTTCTGAATAGCAGGGCCCCAGCCAGACTAATGTCGAAAACCAGTGAAGTATCAGCAAAAAGTGGGGGTACCCCTGTGAAGCAGATCCTACTCTCCTACACAACCCCCCCAAACGTAGGGACATTAAACTAACCTTGCCCAGTTAAGTCTTCATGTTCTAAGTGGAAATACCTAGAGAGTCCATCTGCATTCGCATGGTTACTCCCAGGCCTATGTTCCACTGTAAAGTCCATCCCCTGTAGGGAAATGGACCACCTAAGCAGTTTGGGGTTTTCACCCTTCATTTGTTTTAGCCATAAGAGGGGCTTATGGTCTGTCTGAACCAGGAAGTGTGTACCAAACAAGTATGGCCTCAACTTCTTCAGAGCCCAGACCACAGCAAAGGCCTCCCTCTCTATGGCTGACCAACGTTTCTCTCTAGGGGTCAGCCTTCTGCTAATAAAAGCTACTGGCTGATCCTGACCTTCTTCATTCAATTGTGACAGTACAGCCCCTACCCCCAATTCAGATGCATCTGTTTGGACAATGAACTTCTTGGAGTAATCAGGACTCTGCAGAATTGGAGCAGTGCACATGGCCTGCTTGAGGTCATCAAATGCCTTTTGACAGCTAACTGTCCACTGAACCTTTTGGGCATTTTCTTAGAAGTTAAGTCATTCAAGGGTGTCACTATTGATCCATACCCCTTGACAAATCTCCTATAGTACCCAGTCAGGCCTAAGAAGGCTCTCACCTGAGTCTGGGTAGTTGGAGCAGTCCAGTCCATGATGGTCTGGATCTTGCTCTGCAAAGGTTGAACCTGGCCTCCACCCACAAGGTGGCCCAGGTACACAACCTGACTCTGCCCTATCTGGCACTTAGTGGCCTTGATAGTCAGGCCTGCCTTTGCAGGGCCTGTAAAACATTCCTGAGGTGGACCAGGTGATCCTCCCAGGTGGAGCTAAAGACAGCAATATCATCTAGATAAGCTGCACTATAGGCCTCCAGTCCTGTGAGAACTGTGTTCACCAACCTCTGGAAAGTGGCAGGTGCATTTTTCAGACCAAAGGGCATCACCACAAATTGATAATGCCCACTAGGGGTTGAAAATGCTGTTTTGGGCTTTGCAGCATCAGCTAGTCTGATCTGCCAGTAGCCAGCTGTTAGGTCAAATGTGCTGAGATATTTGGCAGAGGCCAAAGTATCTATGAGCTCATCTGCCCTGGGTATTGGATGGGCATCAGTCCTAGTGACTGCATTGAGGCCCCTGTAGTCTACACAAAACCTCATCTCTCTTTTCCCACCACTGGTGTGAGGTTTAGGTACTAGGACTACTGGACTAGCCCAAGGGCTATCTGAGGGCTCAATCACTCCCAATTCCAACATCTTCTGGACTTCAGTCCTGATACAGTCCCTGACATGGTCAGGTTGCCTATAAATCTTGTTTTTAATAGGCAGACTGTCCCCAGTGTCCACTTCATGAGTGCACCAGGTGGTCTGACTGGGCGTCAGAGAAAACATATGTCTAAACTGATTGAGGACTTGCCTGCAATCAGTTTGTTGCTGGGTAGTGAGGCTGCCTGCCAAGGCTACACCATCAACTGACCCATCGTCAGGGTTCTGCGAGAGCAGGTCAGGGAGTGGGTCACTCTCTTCCTCCTGCCCTTCATCAGTAGCCATGAGCAAGCCCATGTCTGCCCTGTCCACATATGGCTTAAGTCTGTTGACATGGAGAACCCTGTGGGGACTCCTGGGTGTTCCCAGGTCTACTAAGTAAGTGACCTCACCCTTCTGCTCAACAATAGTGTGGGGTCCACTCCATTTGTCTTGGAGAGCTGCTGGGGCCACTGGCTCCAACACCCACACCTTCTGTCCTGGCTGGTAAACAGTCAGAACAGCCTTTTGGTCATGCCAGGCCTTTTGAAGTTCCTGGCTAGCCTCAAGGTTTTTGGTTGCCTTTTCATGTACTCAGCCATCCTGGAGCGGAGACCAAGTACATAGTCCACTATATCTTGCTTTGGGGGCTTGAGAGGTAACTCCCATCCTTCCTTCACCAAGCACAGTGGACCCCTCACAGGGTGGCCAAACAGAAGTTCAAAAGGGCTGTAACCAACCCCTTCTGAGGCACCTCCCTATATGCGAATAAAAGGCAGGGCAAGAGTATGTCCCATCTACGCCTAAGCTTTTCTGGGAGCCCTTTAATCATGCCCTTCAAGGTTTTGTTGAATCTCTCAACTAAACCATTGCATTGTGGGTGATAGGGTGTGGTGAACTTATAAGTCACTCCACACTCCTTCCACATTGCCTTTAAGTACCCAGACATGAAGTTTGCACCCCTGTCTGATACCACCTCCTTAGGAAAGCCCACTCTTGAGAAAATTCCCAGGAGGGCCCTTGCCACCACAGGTGCTGTAGTGGTCCTAAGGGGTATAGCCTCTGGATACCTGGTGGCATGATCCACTACCACCAGTATAAATCTGTGCCCAGATGCTGTTTGGGGATCCATGGGACCAACAATGTCAATCCCTACCCTCTCAAAGGGCACCCCCACCACAGGTAGTGGTATCAGGGGGCCTTTGTAGTGCCACCTGCTTTGCCACTGGCTTGGCAGGTTACACAGGAGCGACAAAACTCCTTACTGTCTTCAGACATGTGGGGCCAGTGAAAGTGAGGGACAATTCTGTCCCAAGTCTTGTTCTGGCCCAGGTGTCCTGCTAAGGGAATATCATGGGCTAGGGTCAATAGGAAGCCCCTGAACTTCAAAGGTATTACCAACCTCCTGGTAGCACCAGGCTTGGGGTCTCTACTCTCTGAGTACAGGAGTCCATCATCCCAATACACTGTATGGGGACCACTAGCTTTCCCAGCAGCCTCAGCAGCAGCTTGCTGTCTGAGGGGTTCAAGGGAGGGGCAGCTCTGCTGCTCCTGGCTCAGATCTGCCCTAGAAGGTCCCCCTGTCCCCAAGAACTCAACCTGGTCAGGCTCAAGTTCCTCTGGGACAGTTCCTTCTTCAGGGCTGAGATCATCCCCTCAAGGGACTGATCTTCCTCCTGAGCCAAGGGGAAGGCACTGCCTTAACCCTACTACTCCTCCTCTTGGAAGGCACTTGGTCCATTCTTCCAGAATCCAAGGCCTGTTCAGTTTTAGACAGTTTAGCTTGTGACCTGGTCACAGCAAACACATCTGCAGGGATCCCCAGCATTTCTGCATGGGTCCTGAGCTCCACTTCGGCCCAAGCAGAAGTCTCTAAGTCATTGCCAAGCAAGCATTCGACTGGTAGGTTTGCACTTACCACAACCGTCTTAAGGCCAGTTACCCCTCCCCAGGAGAAGTTAACAACTGCCAGAGTATGGTCTGTTCTGACATTGCTAGCATTGGTCACTTGGTACATTTCACCAAGTATAACTTGCCCAGGTAGCACAAGGTCTTGTGTCACCATTGTGACACTTGCCCCTGTGTCCCTAAATGCCAAAGCCTCTCGTCCATTGATTAAAGGCTGTTGTCTGTACTTGCCCAGATTACTGGGACTCACAGTGGAGGTCACATCCATGCCTCCATCACAGACTAACACAGCCTGAGTCAGTTCCCTGACTAAGTCAGAGCCCAACTCAGTTCCCAGGGTGAACCCTACTAAACCCTTTGCTGGAGCACTTCCACCAACTGTACTAGGGGGAACAGGTGCCTTAGGGGCATTGGTGGATGCTGGACTGGAGTCTTTGGACTTGGTGCAATCACTGGTCCAGTGGGTCTTTTGCTTACAGACCTTGCACCATGGTTTTCTTTGGCCTTTACCCTTGGTAGACTGGGAATCCCCACCAGAAGAAGATTTTTGGGGGCCTGATGAAGACTTTTGATCTTTACCCTTCTCCCCACCCTTGTCAGAGTTCTTAGCATCTTGCTTCTTGGTTTCCCCACCTTGGTTCTGTACCTTCTGCTTCACCCTGGTTCTGACCCATTTGTCTGCCTTCTTTCCCAATTCTTGGGGAGAGGTCAGATCAGAGTCAACCAGGTACTGATGCAACAGCTGGTTTTGACAGTTAAGAATCTGCTCCCTCATTATCAGATTACACAATCCTGAGAAGTCACACACCTTACTGCCCATCAATCAGCCTTCCAGAGCCTTGGCAGAACAATCCACATAGTCTACCCAGTCTTGAGTCTGTGCTTTTTGGGTGTCTCTGAACTTCAACCTGTACTGTTCAGTGGTTAGGCCAAACCCATCAATAAGAGCACTCTTCAAGACCTTGTAATTATCAGCATCCTCCTCTCTTACAGTGAGGAGCTTGTCTCTACCTTTGTCAGCAAAGGAGAGCCACAAGATTGCTGCCCACTGCTCCTGAGGGACCTTCTGTACTTTACAGGCCCTCTCTAAAGCAGTTATCCATTTGTGGATATCATCCCCACTCTGGTAGGGAGGGACAATCTTGCTCAGGTTCCTATGGTCATAGGACCTTTCCCTATCTCTAGGGACATGGCTGCCACCATGGGACTCTAGTCCCAACTTTCTTCTCTCTCTAAGGAGATCTAGGGATTCTCTATCTAAAGCCAATTGCTTCTTCCTGATCTCCAGTTGAGTTTCCTCATACTGGACCAGTCTCTTTCTTCTCTCATGAGAGGATTCCCTCCTGTGAGAAGAAACAGAGCTCCCTATGGAGGTGCCAGAGTGGTTAGACTCCTGAGAAGGAGACCTAGACTTTCTGAGCACACTCATAATCCTTCCTGGGGGACAAAGGTGTGGTTCTCTAGATCCTCATCTTCATCTTCCCCAGAAGGGATTGGGTTTTCCAGGTCAGGGTCATTGTCACCCTCCTGGTCAGTTTCAGAGGGGGCTGGGGGTAGTAGTACCCCTGGCCCCTTCCTCATCTGTTGGCCCACCCTCTGCTCCTACCCCTTCAGTCTCTGAGGACTTACTAAGATCATAAGCCACCAACAACTCCTGGAGGTGTTGGGTGGTGGGACTTTGGCCTGTCCTTAATTTCCTCACGTTACACAAAGCTCTCAGTTCCAAGAATGGGAGTGTGTCATACTTGGAGGGGGAAGCTCAATGGCTTCCTGCAGGGCATCTCTAGATCCTGCTTTTAAAGACATTACTAGTGTGGTGTGGTGTATGCACTACCTACTCTAGTGTGGCCTACTAAACTCTCTTGAGTTGTAGAAAGGGTTGTGCTATCCCTTAACACACAACTCTAAGTTCAGTAGAACTTACTGATATTCTAAGCTTAAATTATATGTACCTTAGGTACCTTTAGTGGTTTTCAGTTGATCAATTCAATTGAGATTATCTGGTAAAACAATAGCAAGCTGGAATCCCACACGCTGCACACCAATGTGAGATGTTGGCCTGGCATATGCTGTCCACTAATTATAGTGGGCACCTTGCACCAGTCCAAATCGACTCTTATGGTAGGTAGGTTAAAGACAACCTTATTGAAAGCTATCCTAGTGGTAGCTGTGGAGAGCAGCCTTCAGGCTAAGTCTTGAAGGAATGTAAAGCAGCTTGTTTTACCAGTCTATAATCTCTTGAGTGACCAAATGAAAGAGCACCACACCAGGTATATATTCAAAATATATGTATTTATTACTAAACACACCCCTCTAGTCTCTATGAGGCTAGAGTTCGAAGTACATAGGTTATAAGATCTTAAATCACAGTAATAGCACAAATACACGTTTGGGCCCTAGGGGCGTACCAAACCATATACCAATAAAGTGGTATGCGAACCACGACTGAACTAGACACTAGGCCTAGAGCCTCAAGAAGTGCTTGGACCACAAGGAACCACCCAAGGTAGTGACACAGGGGACCCACGGGAGACGCGTGCAGTGTAAATACACAACCGCGATACGCCGTTAACTTCTATGGAGAAAGTCGGGATCGGGAAAATAGAGGAAAGGGACACTTTAAAAAGGACTAGGACAAAACCCTTTGAGATCTGGGACTTTGAAGAGTCTCTACCCACGGGAGCACCGGAGTACTCGTGTTACCTCACCCAGGGAAGCCGGGTGCATAGGTGCCTTTCGGGGTCGGGTTTCGTCGTCGTTTCTTATGGCGATCTGCTGCAAAGTGCTGCTGGCGACCAGGAGAAAAGTGTCCGGGTGGATCCAAGAGGGGATCGGAGTTCTGAAGAACCTGAAAGCAGAGGGGACAGAGTCTGGGTCACTAGCCAGTGACCAGGAGGGCGATGGACAGATGCCCACCGATGTCGAGTGCTTCAAGTTCGTTGACGGTCGTCTTGACTCTTCAGCCACGAGGTCCGGGAGGCGTTGTCGGCGACCAGGAGCAGGATTCGGGCTGTTGCTCGATGTCTGTCGAGTGCAGAGGTGTCGGCGACCAGATTGGACCCAACAGGCCTTGGCAACGGCAAGTCTCAAGTAAGATGTAGATCGTCGATGATGCAGACCAGCAAGGTCTGGGGAACTCACCCAGCAAGGGTAAGTGAGGGCAGGCCTGGAGCAACCAGACTGCCAAGTAAAGAAAAGATTGGCCTTCGGTAAGGGCTACTAGCCAACGGGCTAGCGACCGCGAAGGAGCCTCGTGACGCCGCACGTGGAGCTGGCTTACAGGACACTCGTGGAGTGGGGGCCAGTGATCTTCGGTGCAGGTGGTGCTGGAGGCTAGGGCTACTCGGAGCCCAAAGCACGACTTCTTGGGAGACCCAGAAGATGGTGCACTTGCAAATGTGCTCGGTGTCCAGGGGTCACGGTCTCACGTTACCCACGATAGCCACGGGCCTCAGCTTTGCTGGGGACTCAGGGTAGCCTCGGGAAGTCTGAGAATCCACCTCTGGTGATGCGATGACTTCGGCGTCCGACGGGAGCTTCAGTGATGCGAACCGGACAGATGCTTCTTTGGTGCCTGCCAAGCAGGGGAGTCACTCCTTGACCCCAAGGGAGATTCTTCAGTCCTCTAATCGTGAGTAGAGCGTCGAAGGTCCAGGATTCTGTTTCAGAGTTTCGTCCAGGTATAATCTAAAGTCCTAAGGACTGGGTTCCTACCTTTATTCCAAAAATAGGGGATGGACTACTCTGTGGCCCCACCTATGGGTGGGTCAGGGCAGAGGGTGGCTACACCCCTTTCCCTTTGTCCAGTTCGCGCCAAAGCAGGGGCTGCAAGCCCCTGATCCGGTTTGAACTGGGGTATGCACAGGGACACCAAATGTGCCCCCAGTGCAGGACTTCAAAGCACCCGAAAGTGCTCCCGCCCAGCCCCAATACACATTGTCCTGTCTGGGGAGGTGGTCACACCTCCCTGGGACAGGAAACCTATTGTCCAGGCCTCCCCTGCCGGAGTTTCGTCCAGCAGCAGGAGGCCAGACTCGTGTCTGTGGCAGCAGCATCCATTTTGTGATGCCAGGGCTCTGGAAAGAAGTTACCGGACTCGTCAGAGTTAACATGCCTTTCCCTCTAGAAGGGTGGAATGCTACCCCGCCGCCAGGATTGGCGGGGGTAGTATTCCAAGATGTTTGACACCAAACACGACATGTTTTGGTGCAGCCATTCCATAGTTAGCATTTTACCGCGAGGATATAATGCGTTTAAGAGTATATGGTCAGGCTGCACTACAAACAGCATCAGAGATGGTCTCCGAACGCTGCAGAGGGGCCCTGCTCATGCAGGGGCACCCTCTCACATAAGAACCATGCACTCTGCCTTTAGGATTGATAAGGCCTGCCTTAGGAGTGACTTATAGGTTTATATGTGTGTATGCTTTTAGTGATATAGGTAACCTATACCACAGCAAGGGGTGCATGCACCACCTTACCCAGGCTGCAGTAGCAGACCTGTGGTGTCAGTTTGGATGGCCTACCAGGGGTGGCATAATACATGCTGCAGCCCCTGGCAGGCCTCTGAGGTACCTATGCCCTTGGTACATAGTATACCATATACTAGGGACTTACAAGGGCACTCCAGATCCCAATCAGTGATGTGCCTAAGGCACATGGAGACCCTTTTAAAGAGGAAACAGCTAGGCTGGGGTTCTGAATAGCAGGGCCCCAGCCAGACTAATGTCGAAAACCAGTGAAGTATCAGCAAAAAGTAGGGGTACCCCTGTGAAGCAGATCCTACTCTCCTACACGTGTTTCTTTCAGATCAAGCACTTTCTGCTACTGCATGTTTTTTTGTAGTTGTGCTTCTTTGCCTCACTGTTTATGCTTTAATTCCACTTTTTGTCATCTGTGCTTCTTGTATTTATGATCGCTGCCTGTTTTATGGACTTTTTGTTGTGAGCACTACGATGTTTAGGTTTTACTGCCAATTGTTTTGTTTAGCTGTGCTTTTATTGGAGATGGTGTTTGCAGGCTACAGATGGGGCTGGGCTGACTAGCTGGGTCTATTGTGCGTCTGTATTTTAAAGAAAATGTTTATGGATTAAAAGAATAAAGACATCGTCTTCTACAATCAAAAATACGATCCTTTTCGTTCTTTAATTTGGGAAGTTATCCAACTACAGCTCAAATTGCTTTAGACTATGGACAATAATTTCTTTTACATATTGTTTATTTGTGCTTTTCGAGTGCAAGGCCATTTGTGCTGACTAGCTGTGATAGAGAACTCTTTGTTGCTCCTCTGCTCCCTCCACACCAGACGCTTCCACCTCCCCGAATTTCACATCCCAGCTGGCCTCTCCCAGCCTCTCCTCCCAGCATTGCTGAGTCTGTGCAGTGCTCGTCCTGTAATGCGTTCATCAATCCCTAGAGAGGACAAAACTAAGCCTGGGCGGAGTTTGCAGAGTTCCGCGCGGAACTCGGCGAAGTGCAAGAAACTCCGCTGTGCTACGCACAGCTCTGCAAGCGGCGGAGGATGTTAAAAAAATGCTGTTCATGGTAATTTTCAGTGCTGGGTGTCTGTCCGCGCTGTGAAATTATCGCGAACTGCACCATGCTCAGCGCAAGCAGGCGCTGCTTCCGGTCTATCGCTCAAGTAGTTTACCTACTCGAGCGACAGCTTTCTCGATGAGAATGGACGGTTTCTCAATGCGAGCGGTCGCGAGCATACGCGACCACTCGCATTGAGAAATCCGACCGCCTGCGTTGAGAAATCTCCCTGGGAGGTGGATTTTCCTGCGCTCACCAACTTGATGTTGACAAGCATGAGCGAGGAAAATAAACTTGAGCGGAGTTCACTGTCCAGGCTTAGACAAAAGTCCCAGACTCGAGAGCCAGGCTATGGACAGTTCACACCCAAACTTGGCGAATAAGGGACCCGCAGTGATTGCCTGTCTGCTCTTCCTCTGCTTCCTTTGCAAAGTGAAGTTCACCAAACAGGAACAAGATAGATGGTTGATCGCGGGACAACACCACCCGAGCATGATCCTCCAGTGCCTTATCCATTTGCATCCTGACGAATGGGCGTATTCATTCAGCTGCTTTATGCATGCTTCTCCCCAGTGCAAGATCCTGAGCTCCAGTAACTTCTGCATGCTGCCCCTTTGCCCTTCTATATACCTGCAGCCTCCGGCATACGGGTCCTGCCCCTGTGCACGCTGCCTTTTTCAGCCTTCCAAGTAACTTATGTTGGTTCCTGGTGCCCATTCATCTCCCACCACACGTGTGTCCTATGTATGCTCCACCTGCCATTTGCACCTTTTGTAATTTTTTTAAAATACACATTGTCAAGAAAAAGCCAAAAGCTGTAGAGCATGGCAAAAGGCATTGGCAACACCTCCAATGACGAAACCCACTGGCTCTGTCAATGTGGTTAATAAAAGTCACTGACATTCAATCAGTTTCAGGAGTTCAAGGTAGAACCTGACCAGAGCAAAAATAGAGGACAGTGACTCCAGGCAATGAGATGAATAGTGAATGGACATGTATTCCCACATCTCTTTTCTTGAACAGCTGTGATCATAAAGACTATTTTATGGACGTTTTACATAGCCATGTCATCCTTCAGGAAATCACCATGCTTCATTGTCATTACTGATATTGATGGGTTTTTAGGACGTGTGATGAGAAAATAAATTTTTGGTGTCGATATGAAGTGGAAAAAATACTGTCGCTTTGAATCAGCGTCTAGGTCTCAGCAATTGGAAGACCATGGGGACTATAAGACGACATATCCCATCTGACAAGTACACACCCATATCCATTACTACCATCCCCATTAACGTTGCCACTACTTTTACCACCACCATAAATTTTTTTTATTATTTATCTGTAACTCCAGCTCCCAGTTGTTGAAATCTTTCATACATTCACATGCTTGAGTCATCCCCCCTCAGGCTGGGCATTTCTGGTATCTTTAAACAGTATTAAAATGTCCACAGGCCTCAGTGTTTGATTAGTAGCACATCCACCTCAATTGAAACAACCAAAACTTCAGCCACTGAGGTGGAGGAGCTGAACTCTCCTACTTTGACTAGGGTTGACCAACCCCAGACTTGATAGCACAAGTATGAGTAGAGTACTTAAAAGAACTGGATCTCGGACCGGGGAGGGAGGGTCACATTTGAATATATAAAAGATACGAACGCTGGAGAACTAGAGTTACAGGTCAGTAACTAATTTCTTTTCCCGTACGGGATTCATCAGATATTGACGTACATTAATCAGAGAAGAAAGCAATACATAGCACTCAGAATAAAGCGAGTAGCAGGTGCACATTAACTTGAAACAGGTTGCAAAGGACAGCATGTTCCACTGTAGAGTTCGGTTCTGCAGTAGTGCTCCGTGAACATGTACCTGCACTTCCAGGTAGCTACATGACAGATGTCTTGTAAAGTTCCAACAGTGCACATCGTAGTCGTCGCCATAATCCAGTTGAACGCACCCTCACTCTGCCTGAAGTGGACACTTAGTCTCGTTCTGGAAGAAAGTAATACATGCTGACAGCCAATAGGCTATTCCCAGTTTGGACAGGAGTTGGACTCTTGAAAGGCCAAAGGATAAATAGCTGGTCAGAAGAGCGTAGGTCATTGGTCTTGTCTTTGTAATATCTAATGCACCTGCACAAATCTTGTAAGATCAAATATTTTTATGCGGATGTTGCAGAATTCGGGAAAAAGCAACACAGAATGATAGGCTCACTGAGTTAAAACTCAATAGGGACTTCGGGAATGCATTTGGGATCAATTCTCAGCATGACTTACCAGTAAACAGAGAAAATGTTACTTTACAGTAAACGCTTACAACCCCCTACTCTCCTTGCAGATGTTAGGGCTAAGAAAAGGGAAGTCTTCTAGGATATTAACTTTAAATGTTCTCTGTGGTTCAATGGGAGGGAGCATAAGTAGGCTTAAGATAATGTTCAACTTCCATGGCACCGGAAGAGGGAATATCCTAAAAAGTATTTCTAAACTGTTATATGTTGTGAAAATAGAGTTGCAGAGGAGTTTCCTGTTCTCCTAAATTTTGAGATCGCTCTCAGAAGTATACTCACTGATGAGTATTGTTGGCCACTGTTGGCCAGGTCCAGCAATTATATAAGTATTTAAAGGGGCTGTATGGACACTAGATGGAAATATTTGTCTTTACAAATAAAACAAACCTTTTCGCTTGGCGAGGCAAATCTTCATGATTGTCAGTCAGAAGGTCTTAATGACCAAATTCTACGTGGTCAGATACCAGGATGTCAGGCTCAGCAAACTCCGGTTGTGATGGAGAAGCTCTCTGTAGTGCCTAAAGAGGAGTCTGGGGTGCATCTTCGAAGTTATTGCTGTACATTTTGACAGTCTCAGGAGTTCACTGTAGAAATACCGGCATGGCGACGCAGGGGCAATGACAATTAGGGTACATCAATACGCCTTCATTTTCCACAATATCCTGAGAATCAGCAGAAACGGAGGAAAGGCATTTGCAAAAACATTAACCCTTTTGACTGAAAAGGCACTACCCAATGTTCCTCTTTATCAAAACCTGCTGGTGTAGTAACAGTATTTCTTGTTCTCCTGAATGGCGAGCAGGTATATCACAGGTGACCCCCCATCTGCTGAAGATGTTGTCTACTTAGTCTTGGTGGAGCTCCCACTCGTAACAGTCTGTTGGTGTTCAACTGAATGCATACCCCGATGATTTTGGTGTCCAGGTATGTGTTCCACTACATGATCCATCTGCTTGGAGATGGCCCAGTCACAAAGCAGCTGTGCGTCTTCCTACAATGGTCGGAATCTCGTTCTTCCCTGGTTTGGGATGTAAAATATCAAAGTTGTGCTGTACATCTTGATCAAGACCATCTACTGTTAGTCTTAGGTGGAAAAATTGGAGGCCTCATTTTATGGCTCTTAACTCTGGGATGTTGATGTGAAGTGACTTTACTATATCTGATGAGGGGCTTCTTGTCAAAAGACCCTGCTTGTGCACCCCCCAGCCTTCCATGACAGTATCCGTATTCAGCACTATCCTGTCTGACGAATGTTGGAACGGGAGGCCTCCGATAAGGTTTGAAAGGGGGTGGGGGGGGGGGGAGGGGGAACAGCAGCGCCTGCTTGAGTCTTCTTCTGACCTGGACTGTATCATCCCTTGAGCAGTGTCCTTGTTACCATTGGATGTCTAGCTCCGGGTGTATGGGTCTCATTCTGAACCTGCCCAAAGCAGAATGATATCCGGTCCAGAAGAGATTTGTGCAGTCTGATGGTTACAGACTGAGTGATGTCTTCGCCATGGCGGAGAACTTCAATGCACTGTCCGCAGGAGGAAAGGCCTTTCCTAGCTGCTTCTACAGGATTGCAGTATTATCACTGGTTCAATTGATGTTTCATTTTTCAGAGTCAGGCCTAATCTATGAAACAGGTTTGAGACTGCTGTTGAAGCCTTTGCCTCTTCCCTTGATGGAGCTTTAACGAGCTAGTCAACCACGTGCAGACATACTGTATGACCCTGCCATTTCAGGAAGGCAGCAATCGGCATTAAGCACTTCATGTAAATCCAGGATGCTGACTAAGTCGAAGGGGAGCGCCTTAAATTGATAGTGCGGTCAGGCTACATCCTCTGGTTTTGGTGTATGGGATGGGGAAATACGCATCCTGAAGATCCAGGAAGTGAAAAACTATCCTTCCTGAAGGATTAGAAGAACTTTTTGGAGAATTACCATGAGAAACAATGGTTACATCAGGAACTTATTCAGCTCGGAAGTTCAGAATAAGCCTCTAATGGCCTGTATTTCTGCTTATCAAGTAGAATCTACAATCAAATCCCTCGTTTCTCTGAGATCTAAGGACGCTATCTATTGCTCCTTTTAGGAAATGTATGAGAATTTTCTGTTGCAGCTCCCTCCGGTGAAGATGAAAATAAGTTACTTACCAATACTGGATAACCATAGTTACAGGTATCTTTCATAGAGTCACATGCTTGAATCATTCCCTGTCGTCGAGATGGGAGTCTCACGGTAACAATCAAGCAGTTGTGAACAATTGCCATAAGCTATAATGGCATCAGGCCATGAATCCAATAGCCTCTCTCCTTTTTAGAAAAGGACCAAACTAAGTACAGCCAATCAGCACCCTCTAGAACACTCCAAGCAGAGGCAGTTTCTCTCAGATTTTTTAAGTACAAGAGTGAAGTAAGTATCCCATAAAACTAAAGAGGGAAGCCTCTACAGGGAGAAGGGTGGGTTGCATGGGAATCTATGAAAGATACCAATACTGGATAACCGTAGTTACAGGTAACTTATTTTCTTATCCAGTATCTGGGTAGCTTTCATAGATTCACATGCTGGAATCAGAATAGCAAGCAGTAATGTCAAAGATCGTAATGTCTGTAGCGGATGGGGGGGAGAGGGGGGGAGACATCTAAAGTATAGACATGTGCCTATTAAACAAAACCGATATCCTTGTAGATGTCCTTATACCCTTCCCATGTTGTAAATATATATCTAGTCTGAAGAAAGATAAAGGAAATGCTCAAACATACTAAACGCTCGAACATACTCTAAAATCGAGAATATGAGGTAACATACATATAGGCTCAGCGAAGATACTTCTGTTCTTGCACATATACATTTTAAAGAGTTTTTTTAAACATTAGATGTATATCTCCAGTCTCTAGCGCCAGAGATGTATAGATAGAGAGACGCATTGAGAGATTATATATATATACACACACACACACACAAACACACACACACACACACACACACACACATATATATATATATATATACACACACATACACATTCCTATAAAGAATCCTCCTTACTAGAAAGAGGCTCACCTCAGTTGAACAGAGGACATAATACCGCCTGACAGACAGCTGCATCCCCACACTGCACAGATTCCAGGCAGTAGTGATGTGTGAAAGTATGGGTACTTTTCCAGGTTGCAGCACAGCAAATTTTCTCCAATGTCTATGATGAAGAATTTCCAGGTTTGGTTGTGTTTGTATACTTGTATAAATGTTGTTGGTTCAGCTGTTCGCCACGAAGGCATGGAAAAAAAGGGTGCAGACGAGGTCTTCTTATGGCTCTGATGACATCACATGGAGTCGCGTGTGGAGCAGTTCCATTGGGACGTCCTCGTCGACGTAGGAGCGCGGAGGAGAAAAGTTTGTGGAATGCTGCGCACTGGATAATTCAAAAGGTGAGGAATCCACAGGCAGATGTATCCATCAGAAACCAAATTGTTGCGGAAACCGATCTAGCAACAGTGGGTTTTGTGACTGCAGTTCCTTCCCTGCCTTGACTGTAAGCTACAAGCAACCGATCAGTCTTTCGAATGTCCTTTGTAGGTAAAATTTGAGACACTGTTTGATATCAAGGGCATATGCAACGCCCACTCTGCTGGTGTAGTTGGATTCAGGAAGAAAGATCGGAGTATAACTGGCTCATTAAGGTGAAACTAAAATGGAACTTTAGGGATAAAGGTAGGATTGGTCCGGATAGTCACAAAGTCCTCTGAACTGAAATGTTTTTTTGATAGTGAATGACTATTTCACCAACCCACCTCGCTGAAGTGAGAGCTAGGAGGAGAGCTACCTTCCATGTGAGGAATTTCAACTCAGTTCTGTGAATTGGCTCAAATGGTTGCTTCATCAATTGTGCGAGAACCACGTTGAGTTTCCATTCCAGAGGGGGTGCACGCACCAGAGGGAAGGCATGGAAAAGACCTTTCATAAATTGTTTCACCAGACATGAGGCACTGAAGGAAGGAGCCCGAGCGGCTCTTCTGTACCGAGAGATTAAGGCAAGGTGCACTTTGACTGAAGCAAATGTAAGGCCTGATTTTGCTAAGGAGAGTAGGTATGGCAAAATCTGTGCTGGGGAAGCTTGAAACTGGTGTAAATTGTTTTGTTGACACCAGAAGCAGAACTGTTTCCATTTAAGCCTGTACGTTTTGTTAGTACTTTTGGCTCTAGACCTTGCGAGGATGATCCTGCATTCCTGAGAGATATTCATGTCCCTGAACCCCAAGAACTCAGGAGCCAAGCATGTAAGTGAAGAGACGTCTGTTCCGGATTAAATACCTACCCCTGGTCAGGAGAGATGGTGATGATTGCAGGCTTATGGGCCTGGATTCTGAGATGGAAGTTCAGGGAACCAATGTTGCCTGGGCTACCTGGGGGCAATTGGTATCAGGTGGCAGCGCTCCTCTCATTTTGGTAAGTACCCTGGGGATCAATGGGATGGGGGAGTAAGGCGTAGGCATATATCCCCGACCATCACATCCAAACGGCATTCCCCAATAACCCTGGGAGAGGGAACCTGCTAGCAAAGAGGTCTAGCGCTGGTCTTCCTCACAGCGCAAACACCCTGCCCAGTTGCTGTTGATCCAGTTCCCATTTGTGGCAACTGTCTGTTGCTCTGCTGAGGGCATCTGCTATGGTGTTGTGTAGCCCAGGGACATGTTCGGCCTTGAGAGATATACCATGTTCCGTTGTCCAATCCCACAGTTTTTGTGCTTCCTGTTTATGTAGTACATGCTGGTCATATTGTCCGAACGAACCAGCTCAGAGTCACCTGCTATTCTTGGTAAGAAAGCCTGTAGGGAGAGGAATATGGCTTTTTATTTCCAGACTGTTGATGTGTTTCAGTTTTTGAGTACTGGGCCATTTGCACTGAATCTGGCGATCTTGTAGATGGCCGCCCCAGCTTTCCATGGAGGCGTCCGTTGTTGGAATGAAATCTGGAATCACGTGGAGAAAGGTAAGGCCTTTCGAGTGATTTGGCCTGTGGTACCACCATTGCAGGGCTTCCTTCATGACCGGAGTGAAAAGTAGCAGGTCTTCGAAGGATCCAGACGTTTGCAGCCACGAACATCGATGCTCCTCCTGAAGAGGTCTTATCTTTAGCCTGGCCAATGGGACGAGGTCTATCGCTGATGAGCACATGCCTAGGATTTGTAAGTACTTAAAGAAATTGACAATTTTCTTGAAATGGCCAGCGCTAGCTACTGCAGATGGACTTGTCGTTGGTCTGAGAGGAAGTCTTTGCACCAGACTGTGTCCAAACTGGAGCCCAGAAAAGATACGACTTGGCTGGGAAAAATGATGACTTGTCTTGATTCACTGTCAGTCCTAGACTGTGGAACAGCTGAAGACAAGTCTCTGTAGTCTTGGTGACTTGTGCTATTGGTGCTTTCAGCAGCCAGTTGTCCAATTAGGGGACTACTTAGTGACCTTGAGATTGCAGAGCTGCAGCTTCTAGAGCGAGGCACTTGGTAAATATCCTTGGTGCAGATTTGAGGCAGAAGGGGAGGACCTTGAATTGGTAGTGGGTACCAGCTACTGTAAACTTGTGAAATTTTCGATGTTTGATGAATGGGGATGTGGACGGATGCTTCTTCCAGATCGAGGGAGGTCATTAAGTCCTCTTTGTTGAGGCGACGCAGGAGATCGGCCAGTGTTACCACCCTGAACGTCTGCTTCCTTAGGAATTTGTTGAGCTTCCTGAGGTCAAGTATTGGTCTCCACTACCCAGATTTCTTTTTTTATTAAGAAACGAGAGTAGAAACCTTGTCACGTTTGCAGCAATGGGACCTGTTCGATTGCTCCTTTGGAAAGCATGACCTTGGCCTCTTTGTGTAATAAGTGAAGATGAGGGGGAGGGGCTCGCCTGGGTGGAGTAGGGGGTGGTCTCTATGAACTCCAGGGTAGGGAGAAAGGCTACTAGATCCAATACCCATTGGTCCGTAGTTATGTCCTTGCACTGTTGTAAATAGTTGGAAATTCTCGCACCCAAGAAGGATGGGAAGCTGGAACTAGATTTTGTTCATGGTTTTCTGCCGGTGTCTCAGCCATGGGTGGGTGTTCTCTTGCGGCCCCCCTGGCGAGAGAAACTAGCCATCGATAGTTGACGGTATGCAGTAGGTTGGTAGTTTTGTCTGTATTGTGGCTGATAGGCCTGTTATTGTTGGGCCTTTTGGAAGCCACCTCTGTAGGTGGTGAAGCAGCGTCCTCTGGCTCCTCTAAATGGTAATTTCCTGTACTGCAGGGTGCCTAATGATTTTGCAGTGTCTGGTTTTATTGTTAGGAGGGTCTCATTGATGATTTGCCAAACAGAGTCCCCATCGAAAGCCATATCCAGTACTTCGTTTGGACTTCCGGCTTGAAGGTGGTGGTCCTTAACCTCTCATAGCGTCGTAAAACTGCAGCATGCGCTAGCTACCGAAAGCCGGTGTTGGCTTTGTCCATTGTGCAGTCAATGGTTTCTGATGCTGCGCACTCTCCCTCCAATAGACTTTTCCTGGCTTCTTGCCTTCTGGAATGAGGTCTAACATAGAACCCATGGCAGACCACATCTGTCATACCGGCCAATTACTGCCAAGGCATTGGCTGCCATAACAGTGATTGCTGCCATATTGGAGTACAGTTTTACCATAATGTCCAACCTACGCCCTTCCTTATCAGGCGGAGTTGTGATCGGAGTGGCCGGATTCTTGGATCTTCTTTGTGCTGCCTGCGAGATGACTGAATCTGGTCTCGGGTGACCTGTGAGTTAAGATGGAGAATCCTCTGGCACCCTGTATTTTTTTTTTATTTTTTTTATTTATTTTTTTAAATCGATCCAAAAGGAGCACAGGAGGTATTGTAGCAGGCGTTTTCATAATTTTCACTCCCTCCTGCCAGATGTAATCTATTATGGAAATGGAGCTTACAGATTTTCTTGTTTGCTCCTTGAAGTCATACAGGAAGCAGTCCGTTTGCTTTAATGTCACTGGCAGGTGGAACCTAGTTGTTGCTCTCACCATTAGATTATGGAACCCTTAAATGTCGGGGGGGAGGGGTCGTCTGCTGATGATGTGGAGGAGAGGGTATGGGGATAATGTAGTCATCCCAAGGATCTGGAGGCGGTATGTGATCCGGTATTTCACAGCGATCAGTGGGAAAGGCATGATTCTAGGAGTCAAAGGTGGTGGCAAAGTCTGTGTACATGGGGGTTCCGACTGAGGCGGTGGTTTGTTGGTCACCCAGAGGTGGAAATCTGACTAATCAGCCAGCATTGCCTGAAGATCCTGGATGAGAGAAGGTGGTAGATGCGACATGTCTCTAGGACGAGGCTCAGGAAGGAAGCCGTAAGGTTAGTAATGGTGAGGTGGAGCTGATAATACTGGTCCTCATCCTTGTAGTCAGTCATCTTCCGGACATTGAACAAGTCGCTCAGACGAGCCATGAGCTACACCATACAGGCCATCGTCCTCAGAGCCTTCCAAATCTAGCATATGAGAAGGAGGTAAAGGTGACACCTTGCCGAGTGAAGTTACTTCCGGTCCCAGGAAAGTTTTGGGAACTTTAGGGATGTTTACCGTTGTCAACAGTGTTGCAGTCATCTGTATTGGAAATTCCTTCGTCAACAGTATCGTCGTCATCGGCAGGGTCTTTGTCAACTTAATGAAGGTCGTCAGCACTGTCATTGTCAACGATGCGGTCATCAGCAGTATGCTCACCGTCGATGGGCTTTTAGAGATCCTCATCGACGGTATGGGACCGGTGCTAGCTACCGTTGTAGTAGTTCCTACCGTCGATGGAGGGGATGAGGAGATGGTGGTAATGGTCATAGTCGACGAGCGTGGTGCCGTCGATGGCATCAACAACTGTTTGTCAGATCTGTGCCTCATAGAATCTGAGGAAGAGGCTTGAGGATGGTCTTTGTCTCAAAGGTGTAGAAGGTAAAGACAAAGCAGTCTGAGGAGACCGGATGTTTTCTCTATAAGGTTCTTACTCTAATGGGAGGGTTTGTGATGTTTCCTACCCTGTCCAGCAGTACCTTCTTGGGATCTGGCTCTCTTGTGAGGCCTAGAAGATCCATCACTCTCCTCTGACGACATTTTCTGTTTAGTCGTCTGGAGCCATAATAGTAATCTCCCATCTCTATCCTGCAGAGTTTGAGGAGAAAGTGCAACAAATCTTACATGGTCTTACCTCATTCTTGGGACGAAGGCAGTATATACAATCCTTGTGTGGATCATCCACATTAACTCATTTCCTGCCACAGGTCTTACATGGGTAGAAAAGGCCTTTTTTATTTTTAATCAGACATGATGATACAGCTGGTTATTCTAGGATAAAATCCAGTTGAGACTGAAAACAGAGTAGAACTCAGGGAGACTCCCTTCTCACACGACGTGCGGTGAAAATCTGAGGGAAACTGCCTCTGCTTGGAGTGTTCTGGAGGGTACCGACAGCTGATTTGGGTGTACTTAGAGTTTGGTCCTTTATAAAAAATTTAAAAAAAGGAGGACATAGGCTATTAAATTCATGGCCTGCCATTATAGCCTATGGCAATTGTTGACAACTGCTTGATTAGGTTACCGTGGGACTCCCATCTCGACGACAGGGAATGATTCAAGCATGTGAATCTATGAAAGATACCCCAATACTGGATAAGTTAATTCCAGAGTGGGCAAAGAGGCTTCTGTATCTACTCTAAGGTGTGACCAGAATGTACAATCTGCCAAACTGATAGGTCTGATGTTATGGGATCCCAGGAAGGGGGCTAAGGGACAGTCTACTTATGACCCGAGGGGTTGGAGACACTAAAGAGGGGGGACCTGTGAAGAGTCAAGGTCTGTTTTGGTTGTCCAAGCCACATGACTTCCAGAAGCTCTGCCACAACCTTGCCTTTTGGCCCCTATTGGAAGTGCAGCCCTAGTCATAGCCAGTCTGTCTTGGGTGGTGGCAAAAATATAAGTGATAATCATACTGGGACATTCTTGAGACACGAAACGTAGAACCAGGTTGTCTATATTGTAAAGCCCCAAGGGACTCTGCTAGCTCTGATTCCGTTTTGGTGTTTTGCAGTGTATCCTCTACATGCTTCCCAGACAGTGAAGAAAGGCTAGGTGTAAAGTGGGTTTTGTCGTCGACAGTGGGAGGACAAACATCCTTGGACTCGTCGTTGATGGTGTCGCTGTTGACGATGGACTCATTGAAGGTACCGTAGTCAAGTACTTGGTTGTCGAGTAGGATCTCTTCACTGCCAACAAGGCTCTAAAATGTCGAAGAGGTGGTTGTCAACCATGTGGGTTTCTGCTTTGCTGTGGGCAAGGATGACTGCACCGTTGACTGAAAGCAGCTTCAAAGGAGCTGGCTGTTCACACTTTATGGAGTAAGTTCAGACTTGCCTTTAGAGGAGGTAGTTGCAGGCATTTTAGGTATAAGTCCAGATCTGATCGTGGAAGTGCTTGGTGGAGTACTTTTCCCTGAATCATCCCCAAGGAGAGCACATCCCTTTCCATTCTCCAATCTATCTTCTAGAGTCTTCGAAGTAAAGGTTTTTACAGATGACACAGTGTGAAGCCTTGTACGCTAGATGAAGGTAATACACTGCCCAGGTGGATCGTCATTATAGATATTCTGACCACAGGTAGAGCAGGATTTGAAGAGTTTTTTTTCTGTCAGCCATGATGGCAGTGATAGAAAAAGGGTCTACCTGGCCAGGAAAGTGGAGATTTTTCCTCAGACTCACTCCAAAAACTTAGTGGTCTGAAAGCTGAAGATGGGATTGGTTTAAGTCCATTGCGGACCAGGAAAAATATGCAGGCAAGGTCACAGAAAGGCTGCCACAGAGCTCTTGGGGACTCCCTCACACACTACATGTGATAGACATCTGAGCAGTGGTGGCCTCTAGGGAATGTAGGAGAGGTTAGCACATCCCCTCACCGGCTGAAGTTTGGGTTCTCTCAAATTAGGTAGATGGGCTACTTAGTATACAGTGTAGTTGAGGTCTATGGTAATTTTAACAGTTAACTTCTGTTTAAAAGTTACAGTGGAATTCCAGTCTGACGATTGGGAATGAATCAAACATGAAAACGTATGAAAAATCCAATGCTGGCGAACACACGACAATTACCACTATCATTGCTACCATTAACATGCAGAATTAGCTACCATTATTACCACAATCACTAACTGCCACCACGATCATCACTAATTACCACACTTGCAGGTGAATCTCACACTATAAAAACTTACTTTGAAATTCTTTAATACAGTCATTGCTCTGCTTGCTTACAAAACTATGGATACCATTCAGAAGTCTTAACCATTGATAACATTCATACCCACCACTGAAACACCACAAGTAAGACACAATAGCCCATTTCAGTTTCAGCAGTCTTTCAAAATATTTGAGCTCTGGTTAACTTACTCCGTTTTCAAGAAGGGCCCCAGGAATACAGAAGCGATGCGTGGAATGTTTGAATTGTTGTCAGCAACTGATAATTACTCTGGGCAGCATTCCAGCCCAAAGTTTTTTCGCTCACTATGAAACTCTGGACAGAGACCAGCCATACGCAACTCAGTTTTGTCGTAGACCCCCCCAACCACAATATGAACAGCCCAGGCCGATCTATCAGGTCAGGCTAGGCTCCCTCCTGTTGGAAACAGAAGCATATTCAGACCATTTTCAATCTAGTCAGGCCACATTAATAAGCCATATCTTAATTTATTTAGCACAGTGAGCACACAACTTACATCTAGGTATACTCATCGTACTCAGGGTGCATTGAGGAAAACAAAATGGTGGTGGAATGCTTGAATAATCTCAGGCACTGGTAATTTGTCTGGGCCACATCTCACTTCTTCATTGTTTTACCCACTATGCCACTCTAGACAGACTAGCCTCATGCAAATCAGTCCAATTCATTCCTATCCGAGCCCTTAATTCATGCTGGAGCAGTACAGAGCAGGTCAGAGAGACTTACCTGTTGCATAGTGGGCAAGATTCAATCGACTTGAATGCAGGTCCAAGAAACTGCCAGTGGCTGAGATCAATTCAAGGATTCCATCCATCACCTTTTTGTTTTTTTTTAATGTATATGCCCCATCAGTGACAGGTAATCCCATATGTGCGTCTTAAGTTCACTGTGCCACAAGACTCTAGCTATACAATTCTTGCAAGGCCTAAGTAGGCCAAAACTGGTCTGGGGTGGCTTTTTGCCATTTACTGCGAATTTGCAAACATAAAAGCATAAGTTACTAACTTGTGTAACGATATATCTGTAAGAGACAGTAGTTAGTGACAGATTCCTTACCTTAGAATATCCCCAGGCGTCAGGCTGGATCCGGAAAGTTTTTTGCGTAGCAGTACCCTTGCGCGTCGGTAGGCGGAGTCGTGCGGCTCCGCGTCCGTCGT
>CAWUFW010027708.1:0-25391 GCA_963921515.1 Calotriton arnoldi
CGCCCGGAGACCTAGGTCCAGTAAAAATACGGTGGCAAAAATGAGGCGCAAAAGGAAAAAAACAGGGCAAGACCACCCTAGGGCTGACAGGTCTAACAATGTTTATGTAAAGTCTCCTGATGATGATAAACAGTGGCAAAGGTCCATCCCCTTTAAGCGGTAAACTAGAGGTAATGAGGTTTTGCATTGAGAAATTACTGTGAAATTACCGATGGATCAGTTTCTGGTAGCAGAGGTAAGGTTAACACCATCACCAAAAGGAGCATAGTTTAGTCTAATGCCTAAATAGCGCTAGAAAATAATTGCCCAAGTTAGATAAATGTCCAGATTCTCAAAAAGTCCTGATTCCTGATTCCAATGCTCAAAACTTGAAGACTGGTAAAGCAGTACTGGAAGGTGATGCAAGAAGGCGATTGCTGGAGTGGTGTGAGTATCAATAGGGTTGTGAAATGTTGTTAATGTGCTAGAGGTATTTTTGTAGTGTTGAAAAATAGTAAGGGGTTTGACTGTTGATGAAATTTTCCTCATTTTGACTTGATGGTTTTATTGATTAAATTGGTAATTTCATAGGACAGAATTATTGATTATTGATTTCATGTTTTTAACTCTTCATTTAAAGTGAGTCAGTGTCACGTTTTTTATGTAGTCTTCGAAGTACAGGTACAGTGGTTACCTGGGAATCCCAGGAATGGAATTTAGCCTGAAATAGGGCAGAAGAGTGTGGTAAGTGAAATCACACTGAGGAAGTACTTTGTCTGTTGGAAGTAATACCGAAGGCTATGGGAGGCTGTAGGTGTTGCATTAGGGACTATTTTGTATGTGAGTAGAGTGATTGAAATAGCGAAGGGTCCACCTGTGAAACTTTGGCCTTATCCCCAGAGGAGTACCGAGACTCCCTTTAACGCCAAAAGCCTCTTGCAAAACTCTGGCCTTATCCCTGGAGGAGTATCAGGTCTTCCCGGAGCTTGTTTGAAGAGTGAGATAGCGCTGGTCGTTATTCTTGCTTGCAGGAAAAGAAAAATCCTTTGAAGGGTGAAAACTATCTCTTTATTTAGTGGAGCAGACAAGGTAGCATTGTTTTATGTTGTAACTAACAAGTTATTGTAAAGAAAAAGGACTTAGAAATTTGCCGTGAATTTTATAAGTAAAACTGATCCTCCCTTGGAGATCCCTTGGTCAGGAGCGGGAGGAGCTCCCTAGGTCAGTAGTAGGAGTTAAACTGACTGAAATTGTCAACTGTGAAAGCATTGAAAAAAATAAATTGCATTAAAATATTGCAGAAATGAAATTGTTTGAAGGTTTTAAGAAATTGTTGGGAGGTAAAGTGGAAAATTCGTTTTTAATTGGTGATGCTCCTGAAGGAACACCTGTGCATTTTATGTCTATCAATTTGGGAAAAAATTCATGTATGTGGGTTCACCAATGGTGCAAGATTACTGAAAAAGAGGGTCCTTTGAGGTTTCCAAAAGATGGTACTTTTGAATTGCAAATTATTGACAAATTAAGGGAAGTGTTATGTGAAATAAAGACACCATCTAGAGCTGCACAATTTGAAGCTTTAAGCATGTGGGAAAAGGCAGCAAGAGACAAAGCAAGTGAGGATACAAAGGTAAAGCACCAGATACAGGAGAAGGGAATTAAAGATGACAAAAAGCTTCAAATAAATAATGATTATGGGGATGAAATAATGGATGCATTGTTAACTCAGTGTCCACCACTTTATGTGGTCCCCACTAAAAATACTGATAATAGTGTACCAGTAAGTACTACAGTGGCTACTGCTTCTGTTCAACAGAGAGAAACACAGATTGAGAGAACTGTGCAGACATTTCAGATTGACCCACTACCTGTTGATTCAGCACTAACAGTGATATCTCCAGGTGTTACTGCTTCAAATGTGACTGATTCAGTACAAATACTACAAGCTGCAGATACACAGGCAGTGCCTAGACAAATTGTGACTGTCCCAATTAATATGGTCCCTACTCAAAAAGTTCAAAGGGCTGCAGAAGGAGTAATTATGTCATGGTTTATTTCAGAAACTCAGAATTCAAAGATTATTGAACAGAAACTACCCCAGACAGTCCAAGCATTGAAAGGTGAGGGAAAATGGTCTTTACAACAGCCATAGTCCAGGATAAAATGAATATATTTGAAGATGGAATTTTTCAAACCTGCTTTGAGGAAGCAGCAGTGATTAAAAAGACAGAGAGCATGGGGAACAAATTAACCCAGACCCTGAAAAAGAGAGACAGCCAGCTTAATGTTTTAAATTCAACATTTGAACATGAAGAAATTAACAGTCCCTGCTGTTTAAGTCATGAAAATGTGAACCAGTGTCAGGAAAAATAATTATTTTCCCTGAGTAAGGAAACAACTACATGTGCAGTAACTACACATGATAGACTGACTGATTTGGCTCAAAAATATGAAATTGATGTTTCAGGAAATTTTCCATTTCAAAAAAGTTTCAGGGTACATTTGAATGATGAGGCAAATGAGACAATGTGTTCTTCAGGAATGCAATTGCAGAAAAAATGAAATATATTTTCAAATGCAATCGGTTTGAGAAATTAGGAGACAAATGGGCAAGAAAACATGAGAAGAAAAAGAAACCACCAGACCTTGTTGACGAAAATAATAAACAGAATGAGGGAGAAGCTTTTGCTTACTCATTGAGAGAAAAGGTGGGAGAAGTGCATGTTCATGTGCCACGGAACAAAAGTGAACTTGCAGCATTTATGAACACATTCCCAGAATTGAGAGACAAACATATGCTGTGGTACCCACAAATTGATGGATTTGATGAAATTTTAAAGGAGTTATGTATTAATTTGAAAATGATTTTTGACACTGCCATGCAGACTGAATTATGGTTTGAATCTAAAGTTGCTGTGCAAAGGCCAGGTGAGGAGACAATGAAAAAGGTTTACATGAATGCTCCATCATTTTCTGTTGTTATGGAGAAAACTTAGCAGTGATTACTTCCTGAAGGGCAGAGTGCCAGCAAAGGATGTTTATTGGGTACAGATTAAAAGAACACAGGATGGAAGTAAAGGTGTTTTGGTATGTGCAAATTCAGGTATGGATGTTGCACTGCTGGAAAAAGTGTCCTTTTGCCATCTTTGTAAGAGATTTGAGCATTGGAAGAAGAAATGTAAATTTAAACCTGATGCAGCAAATGGAAATGCGCAAACACAGAGAGAAATGCAGGTGCAAAATGTGCCAGTTCAGCAAATGCAAAAGTCAGTTCAGAAACAGGTACCAATGGCAGGAGTTTTTCTTTTTTTTTTTAAAACAAATTTTATTCGTTTTCCGGTTGTTACAACTTCTCTAGACAGTGCTTTACATTGATATATCGTCAGTGACATGCCATATATTAAATCTCAGTATAAAGTAAGCAGTAATATCATTAGCAATGAATCATCAGTGGCATTATTTTACAGATTTACATGTACATTCCAGAGTGTTGCAGCATCCATCAGGACGTCTCTTCTTACAAATATACAGCATAGTATATGCATTGTAGTGTAGTACACAACCCTTTCCTTCCTTTGTATCTTGACCTAATCTAACTATATCCCAACCCTCCCCCCTTTCCACAACCCAGTTCTGCCTGTAGATATTCACTTTGGCAGTCAGCATAACAATACTTCAGCAAGGACATTCAGTGACACAAGTCCGGCAATTAATATCCAAGGACAATATAACAGTTCAACATCCTGTTCTTTTCATAGATTCTTATATTTGGTGTTGGCAACATTACCATTCTATCACTACCCCTTCTATAGCGTCTGTACCTCTGTTGCTATAAATTCTTCCAACATCATATTCCATTCCATCGATATAGGTTTTTCCCGCAGTCCCCTTTGTTCCTCTCTCTGTAACTCTTCACTTTCAGCTTTACCCCATCTAACCACCTCATTGTACCAATCCAATACTGATGGCGGTTTTTTCGCTTTCCAACGCATGGTTATTGTTCGTTTAGCTAGGATCAGTGCCAAGTTGACAAATCTATGAGTGGGGCTCCCTCTTTTGGCTCTAATACTTAGGGGCCGATTCCGATCTCGGCCGGTAGGGCTCCGAATCGGATTCGGCTTAACCGGATCCGATTCGGAGCCCTATTTCCCGACCGATTCGTACGCGCGTCCGGGCGAGCGAGTACGATGCGTATTCGCCGACCGACTCGTCCGGGCATCCCGACCGCTCCGACCGACTCGTTCCCGGGTCGAACCGCACCGACCGACTCGCTCGGACTCGACTCGCACCGCGCAATGGAGACGTTCCCCGGCCGGGTAAGTACGATGCGCGCCGCGAGCAGTCCGACCGAGCCGCACACTCCGGCTCAAAAGAGCAGTCGGAGCCGTACTTTGGGGGTCCGTGTCGGACCCCCCTGTTGGCGTAGCCGCGCGAGTCGCACACAGGGGGGACCCATGGGTCCCCCCTACCTGTGCGTGTACGGCGCGAGTCGCTTCACCGCGTACACGCTGTAGGGGGCGCCCTTGTCCGCCTCGCACCCATTGAGTCAATTGGAGCCCGCGTACGCGTTGTACGACAGGCTCCCATTGACTTCAATGGGAGTCCGACCGACTCGAGTCCGATGGCATACGTGCGCATCGTACTCGTTCGGTCGGGCTGCACGGGTCCGATTCGGTCGGAAATCTCTCCGGGTCCGGCTCGGTCGGAGAGATTTCCGGCCCGAATCGGAATCGGCCCCTTAGTGTCATGATTCTCCATGTCAAACCTGAATTATGCACTATGCATATGACTTTACACACATGCACATTCCCAGAGTGAAACCCACCCCTGTCCCGTGCAGCCTGCACTCCATTGGTAGATATGTATTATGTGTTTAGTACATTATTACTTGTGAAATGAGCAATAAACGTGTAGTGCCTTACAGCCCTTTTGTTTCATAGGGTTTACGATGGCATTTGTCTTTCGTTTTTGTTTATGTATAACGTTATGTCCAGCAGCTTGTCATCTGTTTTTTAAGCACCGATATTGGGAAAAGACATTGGGGCCGATTCCGATCTCGGTCGGAGGCGCACCCAATACCATTCGGTCGGGAAAAAAGCCATGCGAAAGCCTGTTTCCCGACCGATCCGTACAACACACCGAACGAGCAAGTACGATGCGCACAACAGCAAAAATCCCGGCCGAGCCGTACTCACCCAAACCAGGTCCTGTTCTCCGACCGAGGCGAATCCGGAAACGCCGAATCGAGTCGCACGGAAGGGAAAATGCAGCCCCGTCCGGCCGGACAAGTACGATGCGCTTTCCGTACGCGCCGAACCCGTCGCTACGCACGGCACGTCAAAGCATCCGGGAGAGGCGCACATAAGCTCCGAATCGCGCCACAACACGATCCACGGCTACGAGACGAACACAGCACCGACGAGGACGACGCGAAGCGACGAGGACGAAGCCAAGCGACGAGGACGACGCGAAGCAACGAGAAGGACGAACGACACGAACCAACCATGAATCCCTTCGTCCCGATCATACCAATATTCTACATCTACTACCGGAACAGGCACGGACGCGTACGGCGCAGAAGGTAAGTCAGACACCAACCACAAAACACATACAACACGTACACGACACATCACACACATACACTGGGAATCTGAATATACTTACACCAGCAACAGCAGCACCATAGGGGCGGGATGCCCATCACCAATGCCACATATGCACACAGGGGCCTGAATGCGCGCCACCACCCCAACCCAGGGGGGCTGGATGCCAACCACCACAACCACCCTTAGCCAGGGGGTGCCAGATGCCCACCACCACTACCACCCTTAGCCAGGGGGGCTGGATGCCTACCACTACTACCACCCTCACCCAGGGCGGGCTGGATGCCTACCACCACCCTTAGCCAGGGGGGCTGGATGCCTACCACTACTACCACCCTTAGCCAGGGGGGCAGGATGCCCACCACTACTACCACCCCCACCCAGGGGGGCTGGATGCCTACCACTACTACCACCCTCAACCAGGGGGGCTGGATGCCTACCACTACTACCACCCTCACCCAGGGGGGCAGGATGCCCACCACTACTACCACCCCACCCAGGGGGGCAGGATGCCTACCACTACTACCACCCTCACCCAGGGGGCAGGATGCCCACCACTACTACCACCCTTAGCCAGGGGGCTGGATGCCTACCACCACCCTTAGCCAGGGGGGCTGGATGCCTACCACTACTACCACCCCCACCCAGGGGGCAGGATGCCTACCACTACTACCACCCTCACCCAGGGGGGCAGGATGCCCACCACTACTACCACCCTCACCCAGGGGGCAGGATGCCCACCACTACTACCACCCTTAGCCAGGGGGCAGGATGCCCACCACTACTACCACCCTTAGCCAGGGGGGCTGGATGCCTACCACCACCCTTAGCCAGGGGGCTGGATGCCTACCACTACTACCACCCCCACCCAGGGGGCAGGATGCCTACCACTACTACCACCCTCACCCAGGGGGGCAGGATGCCCACCACTACTACCACCCTCACCCAGGGGGGCAGGATGCCCACCACTACTACCACCCTTAGCCAGGGGGGCTGGATGCCTACCACTACTACCACCCTCAACCAGGGGGGCAGGATGCCTACCACTACTACCACCCTCACCCAGG
This sequence comes from Calotriton arnoldi, assembly GCA_963921515.1. NCBI lineage: Eukaryota > Metazoa > Chordata > Amphibia > Caudata > Salamandridae > Calotriton > Calotriton arnoldi. The sequence continues at coordinate 6,650 of CAWUFW010027708.1, forward strand.
GGGGCAGGATGCCCACCACTACTACCACCCTTAGCCAGGGGGCAGGATGCCCACCACTACTACCACCCCCACCCAGGGGGCAGGATGCCTACCACTACTACCACCCTCACCCAGGGGGGCAGGATGCCCACCACTACTACCACCCTTAGCCAGGGGGGCAGGATGCCCACCACTACTACCACCCTCACCCAGGGGGGCAGGATGCCCACCACTACTACCACCCTTAGCCAGGGGGGCAGGATGCCTACCACTACTACCACCCTCACCCAGGGGGGCAGGATGCCCACCACTACTACCACCCTTAGCCAGGGGGCAGGATGCCTACCACTACTACCACCCTCACCCAGGGGGGCAGGATGCCCACCACTACTACCACCCTCACCCAGGGGGGCAGGATGCCCACCACTACTACCACCCTTAGCCAGGGGGGCTGGATGCCTACCACTACTACCACCCTTAGCCAGGGGGGGCTGGATGCCTACCACTACTACCACCCTCAACCAGGGGGGGCAGGATGCCTACCACTACTACCACCCTCACCCAGGGGGGGCAGGATGCCCACCACTACTACCACCCTCACCCAGGGGGGCAGGATGCCCACCACTACTACCACCCTTAGCCAGGGGGCAGGATGCCCACCACTACTACCACCCTTAGCCAGGGGGGCTGGATGCCTACCACCACCCTTAGCCAGGGGGGCTGGATGCCTACCACTACTACCACCCTTAGCCAGGGGGGCAGGATGCCTACCACCACCACCCTTAGCCAGGGGGGCAGGATGCCTACCACTACTACCACCCTCAACCAGGGGGGCAGGATGCCTACCACTACTACCACCCTCACCCAGGGGGGCAGGATGCCCACCACTACTACCACCCTTAGCCAGGGGGGCCAGGATGCCCACCACTACTACCACCCTTAGCCAGGGGGGCTGGATGCCTACCACTACTACCACCCTCACCCAGGGCGGGCTGGATGCCTACCACTACTACCACCCTTAGCCAGGGGGCTGGATGCCTACCACTACTACCACCCTCACCCAGGGGGCAGGATGCCTACCACTACTACCACCCTCACCCAGGGGGGCAGGATGCCCACCACTACTACCACCCTTAGCCAGGGGGCTGGATGCCTACCACTACTACCACCCTTAGCCAGGGGGGCTGGATGCCTACCACTACTACCACCCTCAACCAGGGGGGCAGGATGCCTACCACTACTACCACCCTCACCCAGGGGGGCAGGATGCCCACCACTACTACCACCCTTAGCCAGGGGGGCTGGATGCCTACCACCACCCTTAGCCAGGGGGGCTGGATGCCTACCACTACTACCACCCTCACCCAGGGGGGCAGGATGCCCACCACTACTACCACCCTCACCCAGGGGGCAGGATGCCCACCACTACTACCACCCTTAGCCAGGGGGCAGGATGCCCACCACTACTACCACCCTTAGCCAGGGGGCAGGATGCCTACCACTACTACCACCCTCACCCAGGGGGGCAGGATGCCCACCACTACTACCACCCTTAGCCAGGGGGGCAGGATGCCCACCACTACTACCACCCCCACCCAGGGGGCAGGATGCCCACCACTACTACCACCCTTAGCCAGGGGGCAGGATGCCTACCACTACTACCACCCCCACTCATAGGATGGACAATGCATGACACAACAAGCACACCACAACCTAGGGAATGCAAGATTAAGACATCCCCCCACCACCATGACAAGCGTGTGAGCAGGCTGTGTCAAATGCCTACAACACCGAACATGACATTGAACATACAATGTGACCCCCTAGCACATGTGCCACACATATATGTGTGTGGCACCCACAATGCAAGCAGCCCATGACCATTGTGGCAATGGGGCCTAAACCCCCATCATCACAGTGACCAAAAGGCAAGTGTGGGGTCCATAGCTGAAGCACATTTTGACCATTGTGGCAATGGGGTCTAAACCCCCATCATCACAGTGACCAAAAGGCAAGTGTGGGGTCCATAGCTGAAGCACATTTTGACCATTGTGGCAATGGGGTCTAAACCCCCATCATCACAGTGACCAAAAGGTAAGTGTGGGGTCCATAGCTGAAGCACAGTTTGACCATTGTGGCAATGGGGTCTAAACCCCCATCATCACAGTGACCAAAAGGCAAGTGTGGGGTCCATAGCTGAAGCACATTTTGACCATTGTGGCAATGGGGTCTACACCCTCATCATCACAGTGACCAAAAGGTAATTGTTGACAAAGAAAGAGCTGCAACTGCCAAACTGCATGGATCATTCCTGGTCACAGAACCAAAAACTCATCTGTGGCAAAGTAGTGTATGTGTCCCATTGCAACATAAATTGGGGGAGCCAAATACTGCAGTGCAAATGAAACATTCCTTTGGCCATGTGCAGACAAACAACACCCATGGGGGCTGAGACCGTCAACAGTCATCAATGACACAATGACAGAAGTGACCATCAGAATGCAGAACCACATATTTGCACCAATGGGCACACAAATGCAGATACCCTGTGGAGACAGCAGATGTGAGGTGAACAGATACCATACCATGGCAGCAATGGGACACACAAACCATGATCACTGTGCTGACCGATGACCTAGGAGTCCCAGGGACAGCAGGGGAAACACACCAAACAACATACAGCCAATGGCACACCCAAGATATGCCAATGCAGTGGTGCAGATGCACAAACACAAACAGGCAGACCAACACTGTCATCATACACAGCAGGTGAGGGGTGGGGGTGCCATTGTCCCCAGGCAACAACACAACACATGAGGAGAGCTGAATACCAATCATACAGATGTGCATACACTGCCACACTAAGGTAACTCATGGATCCAAATCCCCTATGTGGGCAAGCAGGCATTGACAGGTGAGAGGGAGCACAAAACACACATGTCACACAGGCACGTAGGAACAACAACTGACACAGCAAGTCACAGACACACCACAGCACCACCCCCAGGGCCCCCACAATGTGGTGACCCTGGGCTGAAGAAAAATACCACTGTGATGACAAAGCTAAATGTCGTTCACACTGTGAACCACAGTCAGGTGTCCTGAGCAACTAACTACCATCACACCTACACAAGCACAAATCAATCAGCATGGCCAGTAAGCCAAGGCCAACATGGAGGCAGGGGACTAGCCGGGCAACAACTCTCATCTGCACACACTCAAGACCACACCCTCGACCTCCAACAATGTGCAGCAGTGAAGTACACATGCACTGGTGACATTGCACATGCACCCATTACTATTCCAGGGTGGTGGGTGGGAACCAAGGTGTAGAAACACATCACACATGGACACTCAACAAGACTCCTGAATGTCTGACACACTGCACACTACGCTGTACATGGACATGACGGCAATACCACACCGACCAATGGGATCCCAGCCACAGTCACACACCAATGAAGAAGCCAAGGTCACCCACAAAGAACACACATAGACAACAACCAACATTGCAGCCCGGACCCTAAGGAGTGCCAGCAGTCACACACACAACGTGTCACAATCACTGAAAGATAACACAAACTGGAAATCACATGACAGGGGCAAACAACAAGTGCCAAAGGGAAACCTGACTGTGACCCATCTGCGTCAGCACACAAACTCTGCCCTGACAGCAAACACACCTATGGGTGACACCCTGATGACCAGTAATGTGCCATGCACCCACATCACAGAGAACACAGGGAGAAGACTTTGGGGGAACATAGCTCAAGTCAGCAAGCATCACAAACAGGTACAACACTAGGGATCACAGCATGCGCAGATGAATGGAAGTGAACACACAGACATGCACATACAACACACACCTTGGGCGCAGGCAATGTCACACGTGTACACACTGCCATGAGGGGACTCCACTCCTGTGTGAGGAAAGCTGTGCCATATGTTGCCTCAGTAGGGCCCCATCATGTCAGCTGAGCACTTGGTCACACAATCAACAATTAGCACCAAATGAGGGCTCCCATCACATCAGCCTGGTCATGGATGTGCCAACGGAATCATCAGCACAGATCCAACACACTTGTATAGCAATGTTGCACTGACTACACGGATGAGTCCCTCCCCATTGATGCCCAAACCTGCATGTCCACTGGAGATGGCAACACGGTCAGGGAAGTAGACAAATGCAACGATGGCAGGCACAACAGATGTGCAGGGGTGGAAGCCACAGATATGAAATTGCCAATGTAAGTAGGAAACCCATTGCCAAATACTGAACACATGACACCCTCAGATGCTGCTATTGATGACATGGATACACCACATGATAGGACACATTCCCCCTGGACCACATGGGTTCCTGCACAGTAACACTTCATAATCATGAGACCAGATATCACCATCACTGCAGCAAGGGCATGGTTAGCTGCACCAACAACATGTACATCTGAAGCATGAGCACTAGAGAAAAGAAAGTTGCTTTATTCAGCATATGTGTTGAGGCCAAACGAAGTCCTGAAAAAGAGCAAAGGCCAATGGCCAGTCCATTGTCAAAGTTCAAACAGGGTGACACTGGCAGATGTCACCCTACGCATGCCTGCACAATACCAGGGACAATCCACTAGGAGGGGCAACCGGGGGGCAGGCCAGGCACCGCAGGGACAGGATCAGGGCTCACCAGGGGGAGTCAGGGAAGGGGTGGTGGGTGCTGGAGAGCCACTGACAACTGCAGTGGAGGTGTCTGACATGGTGTGTGCCGGCACAACTGGGGGGCATGACACAGATGTCGTGGGTGCCGGCACAACTGCAGTGGACCCTGCAGATGGGGTGGACAGGTCCGCCACTGCAGTGCCCAAGTCAGACAGGGCGGTAGTGGACTCCACTGCAGTGCCTACCTCCAGGGGAGGAGAATGGGGAACAGGCAAGGTGGGTTGGACAGAGGGGGGACACCCTCACCACATCAGTGGCACAGACAAGCGCAGCGGGGGGTGTGGTGCTGGGAGAGCAAGTGGCAGGGGGAGAAGGCCGGAGCATCTTGGGGATGGTATATCTGTGGGTGGGGGAACCTGGGGCAGGGTGTGGTGGGGGCACCTGTGCAGTGGGGGCCTGAGGGATGGAGGACGGAGACCTTGTGCCTGAGCTGCAGGGCGGTGGCGGGGTCTTGCTCTTAGCACTCCGGGGGACTTGCGGGTGGGGGCCTCAGTCCGTCTGCGCCTGGGGGAGGGTGTCCGGGGGCGAGGGGCACTCTGCTCCGTGTGGGTGGGCTTCCTCTTCCCCCGGGATGCTGGAGCAGCTTCATCGGTGGGGAAGAGGCCGAGGTCACAGAGGAAGAGCTGCTGTGACTTTGGGGTTGCAGGTGAGGCAAGGGAGGGTGCTTTGGAGGGAGAGGGAACTGAGGACTGCGCAGTGCATGTGGATGCGTGTGTGTGTTCCAGGGCCCCATCCCCTGTGAGTCTGGCTTCAGTCCCCTGAATGTGCTTGCGTGTGCGTTTTGTCATTGGCGTGTGTGTCAGTGTGCTGGATGTGTGTGTGCTGGTGTGTGCCAGTGTGTGTGTGCCTGGGATGGGTAAGGTGCTGGGGAGTGTGGATGGAGCAGAGGCAGGAGGGGTGAGGGACCGTTTGAGGAGGGACACTGCTGCCGTCAGGGAGGAGTCCATGGACCTATTGCCCCTCTGTAGGTCAGACATGCCCGATGAGATGCCCTCCATGAACGACACCAGCTGAGTCAACAGCGCGGTGTGCGCATGGAGGACACTCAGCATGGCTGTCTGCCCTACATGGAGCTGGCGAAGGAGGTACACAGACTCCTCACTCAGGGCAGCAGGGGACACAGGGGCAGGGGGTGCGGTGCCTGGCCCAAAGGAGACACGCTCCCGGACATGGGAGCCTCCACGGACCTGGGGAATGGGAGCCGATGGGAGGGCGGTGGTGGTGCTGGTGGTGGCGGGGACAGCAACACTAGCTGGGGTGTGGTGGCTGCTGACACCCGCCTCCACAAGGGAGTCATCCTCCGAGTTGCTCTGGTCCTCAGCTGAGGTGGATGCTGCTGAGGACTCCTCGGTGTGGCTCCCCTCGCCCTCCGTGCCACTGGGTCCCTCCGACCACTCCTCGGCTGCTGACCCAGTCTGGCTCTCCGGCTCCTCCTGGTCCGTGGAGCTGTCCCCTTCCGTGGCCGTGGATGTATCTGCAAACAATGGGGAAACAGACAGACATCAGTCACCTGCACATAACGCACACACCACTGTGAGCACAGCACATCACAGAGCAAGCCCTGGCATCATTAGTTGTACATTGCTAAAAGTGCACTAATTGAACAGGAGAAGTCAATTGTCAGTCTGATGCCAAGCATGGCACTCACATCCCACATGGCCTTGCACCCATCTGTCTGGTGTCTGTTGGATTGCAACACCCCAGTGTTGACACATGCACCAAGTACACAGTAGTTGGACAGTGCAGAGAACACGGTGTGGACACATCACAGCTCTTGCCACTGAGTCAGTACAGGTTTACGGATGTAAGGGATGCCCAGAGTCAAATAGGAAATGCATGTGATGCATACCAGCGACAGACACCATGATGCACCCATGTCCTGATAGCCAGCGCCACTATGGTGTGCATGTAGCACATGTCACTCCCCTGCAGGATCACCAATCAGTAGACACATGCCATGGCGGAGGCATGACTGCAAAGTCATACATCACTGTCTCAGTGATGTATGACTTTGCAGCCAGACAACAACACTCTGCACTGTGTCACAATAGTAGGTCATGGGGAATGCAAGTCCTGGAGCTGCACAAGTGCACATGTACATCCCCCCCACAACACATCCTCTTAACCCTCATCTGTCCAGGTCATACCTATTGGACATATGGGAGACCTGTGACACTACCCTCTGAACCTGAGCCCCTCACACTCTGCTGTGCATGGGGAACAGCTGCCTGAACTTCACATTTACATGCCCCAGTCTGCATGGGCAGCTGATCAGACACCTATGTGTCACACAAGTATCGTCTCCTATGGTCACATCTCCAGTGGCATGCTGAGCCCCTACCAAGAAACTCCACAGCAGTCCTGGCGACTAATCCACAGCACACTGACACAGAGGCAGACACCTGAGGGGCAAATCACTGTGCACAATGTGTCCTCTGATACACGGGAGTGGGAGTACAGAGTGTATTGTATGGCCTGGAGTAGGCATGACTGTCCAGCCCCACATGAATGAGGGATGAGCCCTGGACTGTAGGCAGCTGGCTAAGTATGTGTGACACACGTCATATACATACTCCTGGGGCCCAAACATTGTTCCCACCCGCAGCATGGGTGTGTGCCAGGTACCCCAGCCACATGTGGTGGATCAGCTCAGCAATTGGACCACAGATCAAAGTAACACGCTGAATACATGTCAGAATACAGGCATTGTGTAAGCAATGGACCCACCCATGATGCCCACCACAGAGTCAGGGAAACAGATGCTGTCTCCCACCTTGAGTCAAGCAAACTGCAAGGACACAGTCCTAAGTGACAGAATTCCCTGCATGTAAGGGCCACACCTGGGTATCAGATGAGGAGTGGGCAGTGCACAATAGAGGGACATGGCTCCTGGACAACATGACTGCTGTACTGTGGCAGTTCAACCTGGCCCGAGGAGGGCACATAACATGTTAGACAGAGTACACAGTGCAGTCTTTGACTCACCCCCTCCTTGCTGCTCTCTGGCCTTCAGCTGCCCATCCAGGTCTGGAAAGACCACCGCCAGGATCCTGAGCATGTGGGGGGTCAGGGTCCGTGTTCCGCCCCTCCTGCGAGGAGGCGACAGCTTCAGCTGGACCCGTGCAATCCTCCGGGTCCAGCCCCGAAGGTCCTGCCACCTCTTTTGGCAGTTGCGGATCCGGCGCTTGTAGACCCCCACGGACCGGACAGCCCGGACGATGTCCTTCCAGATCTCATGCTTCCGATGGGCAGAAGCCTGTCAGGATGACAAAGTGATAAGGACATTACTACACATGCAACATATCCGTGCATGACACAGTTGCATATACATGTCGCAATCACAGGGGCACATGGTGTACCCAGGCAGTGCACGGCTGCCCATGGACAGTTTTCCAGAAGTCACTACATGGTATCATAGCATGGGGAGTAAAACCCTGTTCAGAAGCACTGTCACTGCACCATACCTGTCCAGTGCAAGTCACTACACACTATGGGGGGTGACAACTACTCAGTGAGCCTGCTAGCCAGTGGTGTGCTGACTCTCAGCCTTGCTAGTCAGACAAAATGCACATTCAGAAAGGCAGTGCACAGAACACTCACCTGCTCCCCTGGTGTCCCATACAGCTTGCTGTACTGTGGAAGTAGGCTGTCCAGCAGGGCCTGGTTCTCTTCAAGGCTGAAGGCTGGGGCTCTCTCCACAGTACGTGCCATTGCAGGGTCCAGAGGGGCAGAGACAGCAGCAGTGCAGTGGCAGATGTCGTCCTGGAGCATGTAGTGCAGGCAAGTGGGCTCTCAGGGGAACATGCAGCAATATATATGTGCTGGAGAGGCAGATACTGTCCCTTGTGTCCAAAGTGATAGGTCCAAGTCGCTTGCATCTTCTGAATCTGGCCAATCCATGGAATAGCAGCACCAAAACACGCCCACAGCATCCTTCAAATCTTCAACTTCATGACATACATGATTTTGCAACATTGTTGTGGGTGACCAACTGATTTTCCAGCAACCGACTCGCTCGAATATTCGAAAACGCGTCCGTTGCCAGGCAAGCCCATTGTCAATGGGTGCGCACCGATCGGTCCATTGCTGTTCAACGCGCACAGGGGTACAACGCGTACCCGCACACATTGAATGCAATGGGCCGGCCGGAGGCACCGATCGGTCCATTGCTGTTCAACGCGCACAGGGGTACAACGCTGCACCCGCACACATTGAATGCAATGGGCCGGCCGGAGGCACCGATCGGTCCATTGCTGTTCAACGCGCACAGGGGTACAACGCGTACCCGCACACATTGAATGCAATGGGCCGGCCGGAGGCACCGATCGGTCCATTGCAGTACAACGCGCACAGGGGTACAACGCGCACCCGCACACATTGAATGCAATGGGCCGGCCGGAGGCACCGATCGGTCCATTGCTGTTCAACGCGCACAGGGGTACAACGCGTACCCGCACACATTGAATGCAATGGGCCGGCCGGAGGCACCGATCGGTCCATTGCTGTTCAACGCGCACAGGGGTACAACGCGTACCCGCACACATTGAATGCAATGGGCCGGCCGGAGGCACCGATCGGTCCATTGCTGTTCAACGCGCACAGGGGTACAACGCGTACCCGCACACATTGAATGCAATGGGCCGGCCGGAGGCACCGATCGGTCCATTGCAGTACAACGCGCACAGGGGTACAACGCTGCACTCGCACACATTGAATGCAATGGGCCGGCCGGAGGCACCGATCGGTCCATTGCTGTTCAACGCGCACAGGGGTACAACGCGTACCCGCACACATTGAATGCAATGGGCCGGCCGGAGGCACCGATCGGTCCATTGCTGTTCAACGCGCACAGGGGTACAACGCGTACCCGCACACATTGAATGCAATGGGCCGGCCGGAGGCACCGATCGGTCCATTGCTGTTCAACGCGCACAGGGGTACAACGCGTACCCGCACACATTGAATGCAATGGGCCGGCCGGAGGCACCGATCGGTCCATTGCTGTTCAACGCGCACAGGGGTACAACGCGTACCCGCACACATTGAAAGCAATGGGCCGGCCGGAGGCACCGATCGGTCCATTGCTGTTCAACGCGCACAGGGGTACAACGCGTACCCGCACACATTGAATGCAATGGGCCGGCCGGAGGCACCGATCGGTCCATTGCAGTACAACGCATCACTGTACATGTGACTGGCATATGTCAGCATGCCTGTCTCAGATGGACATATGCCAGCCACAGATAGCTCCCAGGGAGTGAGGGGCACACCTACATCACGACAGCCTGTCCAAACCTTATCATAAGGCATGTAAGGCTGCATTTCCTATTGTGTGTATGTTGGTGTACATGTTGTCCTGTGGGTGTCACCTGTGGGCAGCCACCCCCAGGCTGTGCACGTGTTCATGGGGACAGGATCATGGGTGTTACGTGTACGTGACCACTGTGATGTGCAACTGTTCATATCTGTGCATGTGCCATGGTCACATTTCACAGTGGTGTTTGTGTATGTCATGTCACATACCCCGTGAGTCCCATGTGGGACGGTATGTTTGAGCCAGGGTGTCCCAGTGGCACAATAGTGATGGCCCTCCACAGTCTTTGTGCATGTAGTGTTTACAATGTCTCTGATTTCATGTGCACAATGGGAGACAGTCTCCACATCCACGTTGTGTGTGCATGGACTCTGATGTTGTGCGTGTGTGTCACAGACGTCCATGGCTCTCCTGCCATGGCAAGTGTGGCCACTACCTGTGGGGGTCATGTTTGTTTTGTTGTGGTGTACACATGATACTCCAGGTGATGCCAGTGTCCATGTGGCATTACAGGGTCCCTGGGAATGTGCCTGTCGTTGAGCTGTGGTGCCTGGGGCACATCTGTCCTCACATGTCACTGGGGGGTGACTGTGACACAGCATCATGATATCCAATGGGCCAAACAGGGACAAATTGATGCCACCTGTAGGACCGTGTTGACAGATGTTGGCCATGTATGTACCATAAATGTCGTTCCGGTACTGCACACTTCATGTAGTTGTGCCTCATGATGATGTATGTTGGGATCTTGAGTGTGTTCAATGCCGCATATGTGGGGTGACTGACGATCTTGCTTACTTCTCCTCTGCACTGCAGGGCTCCTGCTGTCCATCGGCCATTCCCAGACCTGGCAACGATGGTGGAACGGGACAGCATCCGACGGTACCGCTTCACCAGGCAGCTGATTGAGGATTTTGCAGTGCAGTTGTCCCCACATTTGCAGCCTGGCCGGCCGTATCCTACAGCGCTGACCCCCAAGGTGAAGGTGATGGCAGCCCTACACTTCTTTGCCACCGGTACCTTCCAACATACTGTGGCGTCTGCTGGTGGGATGTCACAGACCATGTTCAGCCGTGTGCTCCGCGATGTTTTGGCGGCAATGTTGCTCTTCCTGAACCGGTACATCTATTTCCCTAGACTGCGACGACTCACTGACGTGAAGAGTGACTTTTATGCCCTGGGGAGGATGCCGCATGTCATTGGCTCCATTGATGGGACACATGTGGCTTTGGTACCACCACAGGCCCAGGAGCAGGCCTACAGGAACCGCAAGCACTACCACTCGGTCAATGCACTGGTGGTGTGTCTTGCAGACATGACCATCACACACGTGTGTGCCCGTTTCCCTGGTTCAGCACACGATGCCTTTGTGATGAGGAGTAGTCGCATCCCCAGGTTGATGGCACAGATGCAGAACCAGCGTGCCTGGCTTGTCGGTGTGTACTGACTTTGTGCCATTGTGTGTGATCTGATCTGTAGTATTCCGCCCACTTTTCCAAGTCAGCTGATGTGCACTTGTCTGTCCGTAGGTGACTCGGGATACCCCAACATGCCGTGGTTGCTGACACCCCTCAGGAACCCTGTGACACCTGCCCAGATGCGCTACAATGAGGCACATGGTCGGACCAGGAGAGTGATTGAGCGGACCTTTGGTCTCCTGAAGAGCCGCTTCCGCTGCCTGGACAAGACCGGAGGGTCCCTCCCATATGCCCCTGCGAAAGTGTGCAAGATTATCATCGTCTGCTGCATGCTCCACAACCTGGCAGTGCGGAAGGAGTTGCCTCTCATCCAGGATGACGATGACCAACATCCGCCACCTGTGGAGGATCCTGGCCTGGACCACGATGCCAGTGACGATGATGATGATGATGGTGATGGTGATGTCCGCACACAGCTCATCACCAACTTCTTTAGCTGAATGTGAGTATCCTGAGGTGTCATGTGAATGATGTGAGTTGGCATGATGTGTGGGTGGTGCTCTGGTGCTGTTGGAGTGTGTCCATGGGCTACTTGACAGGATGTGTGTTGCGATGTGTGGTGACAGGTGGGCTGTACTCCCCAACAGTGTTGACATGCTAACTTGGTTCTGGGTGGGTATCTTGTAACATGTATTGTGCATGAGTTTTGCTGTTCTGTCCTGTACTGCATTGCTTTTGACTGTGTGTCATTTCTGTCCTTCACAGGGTACTTTCAGATTCGTTTGGTCAACTGTGTCCACCGACGACGTGATTGCACATCCAGGCTGGTAGCTGTTGTGTCCCTACAGGTGATGTGCGCCACACCCATGGACTTCCTTCTGTCTACAGTTGTTGACTGTGTGCCCGCTACCAGGTGGGGTTACCTTGCATCTGTAGTGGTTACGGCATGTTGCTACTGTGTAATAAACCTGTGCTTCACTTAGTGATGTGCGTTGTCTGTGGTCACACATTTGACTGCCATTTGCTTACTGCACCTGTGGGCTACTTGACTACAACTGGGAATGGGTGTGGTGTCTGTGCATTGCACCGTCTTCCCTGGCAACATCAGTGTAGGCAATGAGTCAGATGGCCTAGGTGTGTATGTGTTGTGTAGCCCTGGTGGTGTGTCTCCCTCATATGTGTCACGTTGCCTGTACTCACATGCCTGTGTTGTCCTTGCTGTTGCAGTTCGCATACACTGTGTAATTTTGCAGTTCATCATCCCCATAACAGCACCCACGTTGGAATCACGACAGAGGCAAGTATGGTGTATTAGTGTGTTTATTGTGATAATAGTGCATAGGATGGATTGTGCTGTACATGAATCTTGCAATCCCAAGTTCCTAGATGAATAGAAAGTCCAGGTAGACAGGATCCCCAGTATCGGGGCCACTGTTGTCTGACACATTGTTCCAACTTATACTCCCCATGCAATGTGTGGGAGTAGTGTTGCCATCAACAGGGTGAACAGTCTGTGCACAAAGGCGAAAATCCAGAACAGGTTCAGGCTTCCTGGGAGTTGCGCTTGGCCATCAGCCTCTCACTTTCCCCTCCTCGGACGACCCCTCTTCTTGGGGGGGCCCTCAAGTGCAGGCTGCTGCGGTGCAGGGGACTCTCCGCCAGAGTCCTCCTCCCTCCCTGTGGCAGTTGCAGTTTGTTCGGTACCAGATGTTGTTGGCACACAGGGAGGTGTGGACTGGTTGCTGTTCATCTGGCGGAGGCATTGTAAAATGTCCCTGTGCACCGCCGTCATCTCATGTAGTACATCCCACTTGGACTCCACGCGGGTCATGTGGGAGTCCACACGTGACATGTGGGAGTCCACACGTGACATGTGTGACTCCACTTGGGACATGTGGGAGTCCAAGCGGGCATGATGGGCAGCCTGCTGCTGTTTGATGTCTCTGAGGAGCCCCACTACCTGGCTGAGCTCTCCGGTGCTGGACTGGTACGCATCAGCTATGCGTACCAGTTGTGGGTCTTCATGCACACCAGCAACGTCTGCAAGCAGCGACCTCTGTCTCCCACCCCTCCCACCACCCCTGCTGACATGTGCAGTGTGTGCAGTTGCACGCACAGATAACCCTGGTCCACCTTGGGGGTTGGTGGTGGTGGTGGTGTCCATGGCCCCAGGTTGGTCCAGGGTCACTGCGCTGGTGTTGTTCCTTATTCTGTCCATGTCGGCAGGGATGGTATTCGTGGTGACAGTCGTTGGAGGGGTGGGTGCAGGGGTGCAGCTGGTGGACCTGCTGGTGCTGCAGCTGGTGGTCCTGCTGGTGCAGCATGTTGACTTGCACCGGATGTGCCAGGTTGTTCATCGTCCGAGGAGGACAGAGGCTGTACGACGCCAGTGAGCTCGGCATCCTCTTGAGCCTGGGACTGGGACTCCTCAGCGTCTGCTGCTGTGTCCCTATCATCACCTGTTTTTGGGAGACACAAACAATGTATGTCATGTTTCTGCAGGCATCAGTGGTTGACACACCTGACAGTTGTGACTGTGCCTCGGGGTGCGGGCCTGTACATTGTATTGTCCTAAGTCGTCACAGTCAGGGGTTGATATTGGTGTGGCACATTGTCCTGCATTATTTGGGCATTTCTATGTATTCTCTGGGGTGTGAACATGGTCTGCATTGATTGTGTTTGGTTGACAGCCAGACCTCCTTCCCACCCACCCACCCACCCAGTCAGTTATCCCACCATGGAACGTGCTTGCATTGCAGGGAGTGTAAGTTGTCTCTCAGGATGTCAGTCAGTGGTGTCCTGCTGTTTGTTGGTGCACAGTTGGCAGCAGGGCCTTGTGCTCCCCACAGCAGTAGCCAGTGTCAGCCATCTTGTGAGTCCTTCTCCACTCCCTGTGATGTGAGCATGGTTCAGGGTGGTGTTGATGGGCCAGTTGTGAGGCTGAGCAATGTCTGTGACTACGACTCCCATCATGCTATTGCCTCCACCCCCTTCCCAGCATGCCCATGCTTCCTTCCTTTTGACTCTGCTTCCCTGTGGGGTGGGCTGGCTGTGCTGACAGGATGGCTGGGAGTGTTGTCCTGGCAGTTGTTTGGCTAAGAGTCCCAAGAGTGTCCCTGTGCTTCACACAACATAAGCCAGGGTGGTGGTGCTTTGTGGGATCTTGTGTTAGGATGGAGGGCATTGCATTCTACCAGGTGGGTACTGTGGAGTTTGTGTTGGGGGGGTGTGAGGGGAGGTGCTGGTGACTATGGTCAGTGCTGCAAGTCCCCCTTCCCACCCAGCCAGCCAGATATCCCACCATGGAACGTGCTTGCATTGCAGGGAGTGTAAGTTGTCTCTCAGGATGTCAGTCAGTGGTGTCCTGCTGTTTGTTGGTGCACAGTTGGCAGCAGGGCCTTGTGCTCCCCACAGCAGTAGCCAGTGTCAGCCATCTTGTGAGTCCTTCTCCACTCCCTGTGATGTGAGCATGGTTCAGGGTGGTGTTGATGGGCCAGTTGTGAGGCTGAGCAATGTCTGTGACTACGACTCCCATCATGCTATTGCCTCCACCCCCTTCCCAGCATGCCCATGCTTCCTTCCTTTTGACTCTGCTTCCCTGTGGGGTGGGCTGGCTGTGCTGACAGGATGGCTGGGAGTGTTGTCCTGGCAGTTGTTTGGCTAAGAGTCCCAAGAGTGTCCCTGTGCTTCACACAACATAAGCCAGGGTGGTGGTGCTTTGTGGGATCTTGTGTTAGGATGGAGGGCATTGCATTCTACCAGGTGGGTACTGTGGAGTTTGTGTTGGGGGGGTGTGAGGGGAGGTGCTGGTGACTATGGTCAGTGCTGCAAGTCCCCCTTCCCACCCAGCCAGCCAGATATCCCACCATGGAACGTGCTTGCATTGCAGGGAGTGTAAGTTGTCTCTCAGGATGTCAGTCAGTGGTGTCCTGCTGTTTGTTGGTGCACAGTTGGCAGCAGGGCCTTGTGCTCCCCACAGCAGTAGCCAGTGTCAGCCATCTTGTGAGTCCTTCTCCACTCCCTGTGATGTGAGCATGGTTCAGGGTGGTGTTGATGGGCCAGTTGTGAGGCTGAGCAATGTCTGTGACTACGACTCCCATCATGCTATTGCCTCCACCCCCTTCCCAGCATGCCCATGCTTCCTTCCTTTTGACTCTGCTTCCCTGTGGGGTGGGCTGGCTGTGCTGACAGGATGGCTGGGAGTGTTGTCCTGGCAGTTGTTTGGCTAAGAGTCCCAAGAGTGTCCCTGTGCTTCACACAACATAAGCCAGGGTGGTGGTGCTTTGTGGGATCTTGTGTTAGGATGGAGGGCATTGCATTCTACCAGGTGGGTACTGTGGAGTTTGTGTTGGGGGGGTGTGAGGGGAGGTGCTGGTGACTATGGTCAGTGCTGCAAGTCCCCCTTCCCACCCAGCCAGCCAGATATCCCACCATGGAACGTGCTTGCATTGCAGGGAGTGTAAGTTGTCTCTCAGGATGTCAGTCAGTGGTGTCCTGCTGTTTGTTGGTGCACAGTTGGCAGCAGGGCCTTGTGCTCCTCACAGCAGTAGCCAGTGTCAGCCATCTTGTGAGTCCTTCTCCACTCCCTGTGATGTGCGCATGGTTCATGGTGGTGTTGATGGGACAGTTGTGGGGGGGCAATATGTGTGACTGCGACTCCCATGATGCTATTGGCTACACTGACTTGGCCAGCATACACAGAATTCCTTCCTTTGAGTGGTCTTCACTGTGTGTTGGTGTTGTTGTGGTGGCTACATGTGTGGATGTGTGTGTTAGTTCTATTTGTGCCACTGCCTAGCTGTAGTTGTGGTTGTGTTTGTACATGTGTTGGCACAGTTGGATGTGACTTTTTTGATGGCATGTGTTGGGTTTATCTGACTGACATACACATTTTGGGATGATTCTGTTCTAGTTGCTGTGTAATTGCTATGAGTGCATGGTTTGACTCTCCCCTTGACAGTGATGTGTGTGTGTTTTGTGGCAGTATATTGTGTACATTTGTTGTGTACTCACCAGGCTCTGGGATGTCCTCTAGTCCATATATGCTCACTGGCGGTAGGATGGCCCGCACCTTCTCCTCCCAGGGCCTGAGGTATATTGGCTTGGCAGGAGGGCCACTGCCGGTGTGTTGGCTGTTGATGTAATCTTGCTTCAGCAGTTTCCGTACCCTCCTGCGCACGTCATACCACCTGTTCTGGATGTCGCTCTTTGTGCGCCGACATGGTGATTGTGCGTTCACCCTGTTGATGATCCTCTCCCACATCTTGGTTTTCTGCGACATGGGGGTCTGTTGGACCAATGTGCCAAACAGCTGTGGCTCTACCCTGAGGATCTCGTCTACCAGGACTTCCAATTCACAATCTAGGAACTTGTGATTCTTCTTGGGGGGCATGGTGATGGGTGGTGATGGTGGGTGATGTGTGTGTTGGTGTGCAGGTGAGGGTGTGTGGGTGTGTGTTGTGCTGGGTGTATGTGAGGTAGGTATTTGTTGGTGTGCTGCTGGTGTGTGGCTTGTGTGAGGGATGAGCTGTGGGTGTGTGGTTGCTTTCTCTTGGGTGCTGGCAGTGGAATGGCATTTGCAAAGGCTCATGGTAGTGATTTGTGTCCTTTATATAGGTGGAGTTGTGGGTGTGTCTTTGTTCTCTGTCCCCACCCCCCCAGTATTTATTGGCTTGGTAATTGCTTGTTTGGCCTTTTTTTGGTTGATTTTTCCTTTGTGCTGTTTGTGTATGTTGGAAACGTTCTTGTGACCGAGTCGGACCCTGCATTGGTCTCGTACGGTGTTTTCCGTTTCGTTCACGCTGTGTTTGTGCAGTTTTGTATGCTGCGTACGCGTCGGTCGCGGTGTATTGTGTTGCTTCGGCTCGGTTTTGTATGCGTGTCGGTCGTACGGCTTGTCCTCCGTCCGACTCGGTCGTGTTTTTCGCGCCTTGCATCGTACTTTGCGGGTTGGAGTTGGCGGGTACGATTCGGTCGGATTTGTTCCGGGTGCGTGTCGGTCGGTTGGATTCGCGTGTTTTTCCGGCCGGATTGCTATTTTCCGAGCGGCTCGGTCGGTCGGCTTGGTTTCCTGACGTGTCGGTCGGATTTATCGCGGCTTGCATCGTACTTGGCGTGTCGGGCGCCACTGGTACGTGTCGGTCGGTATTTTTTCCGGATCCGAGTCGGTCGGTGCTTTTTCCGGCCCGAATCGGAATCGACCCCATTGCAGTGAAACCGGCCTGGAAAAGCAACCAGCATGGACAAGTATTGCATCTGTAAGGTGAGCGCTTAAACGCAAGTTACGTAAACGTGCACAAACGTCAGCGGTCTTCTTGGGTGTGGCAAGACTATATATTGCCACACCCATCTTCCAGACAACGCTTTGCCTTCCGCCGCATGGACAAGAAGACATCCCCGCTTGCCTGCTCTGCTGAAAGGACTCCGCTCTTCACCGAAGGCCTGTTCTCTTCGCCGCTGCAGTTCTTTCGCTTCATACAACTCCCGGAGCTGCAGAGAAAGAAAACATGAGCTAAGTGAAAGTTTTCTACGTTTATTTCAGGCGCCCTACGCAAGCAAGCAGGAAGCAAGCGCACAATACTTACCCTGATTTCTTGGGACAAATTTTTGAGAACTTTACTGAAAAGGAAAAGACAACAATTAGCATCAAGAAACGAACATTGTGTTTAACAGAATTGTGGAAAACATTCTTTTGCGCATTTAGTTATTATTTGAAAGCACGCTTTGGGAGATTGTGTTTCGTATATTTTATTTCTTTTCCAAAGACAGGTCGTGAAGAATGATATATTTGGAACAATAGAGAGTAAGTGAAGTAAAAGACTAGGAGAAAGTTATTGTATAGAATAGTACTGAATAAACCTGAAAACCTGTAACTTATTTGTTCCATACTTACCTTCACCACAGGTACAAGCAAGCAGCTATCTCCTATACAAGCAACATAACACCACTTCACAACGACTACAAGGACGCGACGCGCAACATTCCTAGATCGCAGGTAGGAGACCATACAGATAAGCAGAAAGGTTATTATACAGACCAGTGTGTGAGAAAAAACCAATCTCCGGACTATAGATAGTTATGATATTTCTTGTTGCCTCGCAGGTCGACAACAGGAACAACTAGCGTCCAGGATCCGGCCCTCCTCCCGAAATCCCAACTGCGTAGCGTTAGTATATTTTACCTACAAAGGTTATAAGTAAGGGTATTGGGAAGTCGGTCCATAACGTCTCTGCGAAATCAACAGACAAGCAAAAACAGGTAAGATTGCTTGTAATCCTAAAAAGGAAATGGCCGCAGGGTGGTGAGGAGCCCAATAAGGGAA
>CAWUFW010027709.1:0-25384 GCA_963921515.1 Calotriton arnoldi
ACACCAGCCCCAGCACGACCCCCTACACTGCCCGAACACCACTGCACTGCCCTAAACCCTGAAACACCACCCCCAGCACGACCCCTACACTGCCCGAACACCACTGCACTGCCTAAACCCTGAAACACCACCCCCAGCACGACCCCCTACACTGCCCGAACACCACTGCACTGCCTAAACCCTGAAACACCACCCCCAGCACGACCCCCTACACTGCCCAAACACCACTGCACTGCCCTAAACCCTGAAACACCACCCCCAGCACGACCCCCTACACTGCCCGAAACACCACTGCACTGCCTAAACCTGAAACACCACCCCCAGCACGACCCCCTACACTGCCCGAACACCACTGCACTGCCCTAAACCCTGAAACACCACCCCAGCACGACCCCCTACACTGCCCGAACACCACTGCACTGCCCTAAACCCTGAAACACCACCCCCAGCACGACCCCCTACACTGCCCGAACACCACTGCACTGCCCTAAACCCTGAAACACCACCCCCAGCACGACCCCCTACACTGCCCGAACACCACTGCACTGCCTAAACCCTGAAACACCACCCCCAGCACGACCCCTACACTGCCCGAACACCACTGCACTGCCCTAAACCCTGAAACACCACCCCCAGCAAGACCCCCTACACTGCCCGAACACCACTGCACTGCCTAAACCCTGAAACACCAGCCCCAGCACGACCCCTACACTGCCCGAACACCACTGCACTGCCCTAAACCCTGAAACACCACCCCAGCAAGACCCCCTACACTGCCCGAACACCACTGCACTGCCCTAAACCCTGAAACACCACCCCCAGCACGACCCCCTACACTGCCCGAGCACCACTGCACTGCCTAAACCCTGAAACACCACCCCCAGCACGACCCCTACACTGCCCGAACACCACTGCACTGCCCTAAACCCTGAAACACCACCCCAGCACGACCCCCTACACTGCCCGAACACCACTGCACTGCCCTAAACCCTGAAACACCACCCCCAGCACGACCCCTACACTGCCCGAACACCACTGCACTGCCCTAAACCCTGAAACACCACCCCCAGCACGACCCCCTACACTGCCCGAACACCACTGCACTGCCCTAAACCCTGAAACACCAGCCCCAGCACGACCCCCTACACTGCCCGAACACCACTGCACTGCCCTAAACCCTGAAACACCACCCCCAGCACGACCCCCTACACTGCCCGAACACCACTGCACTGCCTAAACCCTGAAACACCACCCCCAGCACGACCCCTACACTGCCCGAACACCACTGCACTGCCTAAACCCTGAAACACCAGCCCCAGCACGACCCCCTACACTGCCCGAACACCACTGCACTGCCCTAAACCCTGAAACACCAGCCCCAGCACGACCCCCTACACTGCCCGAACACCACTGCACTGCCCTAAACCCTGAAACACCAGCCCCAGCACGACCCCTACACTGCCCGAACACCACTGCACTGCCCTAAACCCTGAAACACCAGCCCCAGCACGACCCC
Source organism: Calotriton arnoldi (assembly GCA_963921515.1). NCBI lineage: Eukaryota > Metazoa > Chordata > Amphibia > Caudata > Salamandridae > Calotriton > Calotriton arnoldi. Next base: position 1,517 of record CAWUFW010027709.1, read on the forward strand.
CTACACTGCCCGAACACCACTGCACTGCCTAAACCCTGAAACACCACCCCCAGCAAGACCCCTACACTGCCCGAACACCACTGCACTGCCCTAAACCCTGAAACACCACCCCCAGCAAGACCCCTACACTGCCCGAACACCACTGCACTGCCCTAAACCCTGAAACACCACCCCCAGCACGACCCCCTACACTGCCCGAACACCACTGCACTGCCCTAAACCCTGAAACACCACCCCCAGCACGACCCCCTACACTGCCCGAACACCACTGCACTGCCCTAAACCCTGAAACACCACCCCCAGCACGACCCCCTACACTGCCCGAACACCACTGCACTGCCTAAACCCTGAAACACCACCCCCAGCAAGACCCCCTACACTGCCCGAACACCACTGCACTGCCCTAAACCCTGAAACACCACCCCCAGCAAGACCCCCTACACTGCCCGAACACCACTGCACTGCCCTAAACCCTGAAACACCACCCCCAGCACGACCCCCTACACTGCCCGAACACCACTGCACTGCCTAAACCTGAAACACCAGCCCCAGCACGACCCCCTACACTGCCCGAACACCACTGCACTGCCCTAAACCCTGAAACACCACCCCCTGCACGACCCCTACACTGCCCGAACACCACTGCACTGCCCTAAACCCTGAAACACCACCCCCAGCACGACCCCCTACACTGCCCGAACACCACTGCACTGCCCTAAACCCTGAAACACCACCCCCAGCACGACCCCCTACACTGCCCGAACACCACTGCACTGCCTAAACCCTGAAACACCACCCCCAGCACGACCCCCTACACTGCCCGAACACCACTGCACTGCCCTAAACCCTGAAACACCACCCCCAGCACGACCCCCTACACTGCCCGAACACCACTGCACTGCCCTAAACCCTGAAACACCAGCCCCAGCACGACCCCCTACACTGCCCGAACACCACTGCACTGCCTAAACCCTGAAACACCACCCCCAGCGACCCCTACACTGCCCGAACACCACTGCACTGCCCTAAACCCTGAAACACCACCCCCAGCACGACCCCTACACTGCCCGAACACCACTGCACTGCCCTAAACCCTGAAACACCAGCCCCAGCACGACCCCCTACACTGCCCGAACACCACTGCACTGCCCTAAACCCTGAAACACCACCCCCAGCAAGACCCCCTACACTGCCCGAACACCACTGCACTGCCCTAAACCCTGAAACACCACCCCCAGCACGACCCCCTACACTGCCCGAACACCACTGCACTGCCCTAAACCCTGAAACACCACCCCCAGCACGACCCCTACACTGCCCGAACACCACTGCACTGCCCTAAACCCTGAAACACCACCCCCAGCACGACCCCCTACACTGCCCGAACACCACTGCACTGCCCTAAACCCTGAAACACCACCCCCAGCACGACCCCCTACACTGCCCGAACACCACTGCACTGCCCTAAACCCTGAAACACCACCCCCAGCATGACCCCTACACTGCCCGAACACCACTGCACTGCCTAAACCCTGAAACACCACCCCCAGCACGACCCCTACACTGCCCGAACACCACTGCACTGCCTAAACCCTGAAACACCACCCCCAGCACGACCCCCTACACTGCCCGAACACCACTGCACTGCCCTAAACCCTGAAACACCACCCCCAGCACGACCCCCTACACTGCCCGAACACCACTGCACTGCCCTAAACCCTGAAACACCACCCCCAGCACGACCCCTACACTGCCCGAACACCACTGCACTGCCCTAAACCCTGAAACACCACCCCCAGCACGACCCCCTACACTGCCCGAACACCACTGCACTGCCCTAAACCCTGAAACACCACCCCCAGCACGACCCCCTACACTGCCCGAACACCACTGCACTGCCCTAAACCCTGAAACACCACCCCCAGCACGACCCCCTACACTGCCCAGAACACCACTGCACTGCCCTAAACCCTGAAACACCACCCCCAGCACGACCCCCTACACTGCCCGAACACCACTGCACTGCCCTAAACCCTGAAACACCACCCCCAGCACGACCCCCTACACTGCCCGAACACCACTGCACTGCCTAAACCCTGAAACACCACCCCCAGCACGACCCCCTACACTGCCGAACACCACTGCACTGCCTAAACCTGAAACACCAGCCCCAGCACGACCCCTACACTGCCCGAACACCACTGCACTGCCCTAAACCCTGAAACACCAGCCCCAGCACGACCCCTACACTGCCCGAACACCACTGCACTGCCCTAAACCCTGAAACACCAGCCCCAGCACGACCCCCTACACTGCCCGAACACCACTGCACTGCCCTAAACCTGAAACACCAGCCCCAGCACGACCCCTACACTGCCCGAACACCACTGCACTGCCCTAAACCCTGAAACACCACCCCCAGCAAGACCCCCTACACTGCCCGAACACCACTGCACTGCCCTAAACCCTGAAACACCACCCCCAGCAAGACCCCTACACTGCCCGAGACACCACTGCACTGCCCTAAACCCTGAAACACCACCCCCAGCACGACCCCCTACACTGCCCGAACACCACTGCACTGCCCTAAACCCTGAAACACCACCCCCAGCACGACCCCCTACACTGCCCGAACACCACTGCACTGCCCTAAACCCTGAAACACCACCCCCAGCACGACCCCCTACACTGCCCGAACACCACTGCACTGCCCTAAACCCTGAAACACCACCCCCAGCACAGACCCCCTACACTGCCCGAACACCACTGCACTGCCCTAAACCCTGAAACACCACCCCCAGCACGACCCCCTACACTGCCCGAACACCACTGCACTGCCCTAAACCCTGAAACACCACCCCCAGCAAGACCCCTACACTGCCCGAACACCACTGCACTGCCCTAAACCCTGAAACACCAGCCCCAGCACGACCCCCTACACTGCCCAAACACCACTGCACTGCCCTAAACCCTGAAACACCACCCCCAGCACGACCCCTACACTGCCCGAACACCACTGCACTGCCCTAAACCCTGAAACACCAGCCCCAGCACGACCCCCTACACTGCCCGAACACCACTGCACTGCCTAAACCCTGAAACACCAGCCCCAGCACGACCCCCTACACTGCCCGAACACCACTGCACTGCCCTAAACCCTGAAACACCACCCCCAGCACGACCCCCTACACTGCCCGAACACCACTGCACTGCCCTAAACCCTGAAACACCAGCCCCAGCACGACCCCCTACACTGCCCGAACACCACTGCACTGCCCTAAACCCTGAAACACCATCCCCAGCACGACCCCCTACACTGCCCGAACACCACTGCACTGCCCTAAACCCTGAAACACCACCCCCAGCAAGACCCCCTACACTGCCCGAACACCACTGCACTGCCCTAAACCCTGAAACACCACCCCCAGCACGACCCCTACACTGCCCGAACACCACTGCACTGCCCTAAACCCTGAAACACCAGCCCCAGCACGACCCCTACACTGCCCGAACACCACTGCACTGCCCTAAACCCTGAAACACCACCCCCAGCACGACCCCTACACTGCCCGAACACCACTGCACTGCCCTAAACCCTGAAACACCAGCCCCAGCACGACCCCCTACACTGCCCGAACACCACTGCACTGCCCTAAACCCTGAAACACCACCCCCAGCACGACCCCCTACACTGCCCGAACACCACTGCACTGCCCTAAACCCTGAAACACCACCCCCAGCACGACCCCCTACACTGCCCGAACACCACTGCACTGCCCTAAACCCTGAAACACCACCCCCAGCACGACCCCCTACACTGCCCGAACACCACTGCACTGCCTAAACCCTGAAACACCACCCCCAGCAAGACCCCTACACTGCCCGAACACCACTGCACTGCCCTAAACCCTGAAACACCACCCCCAGCACGACCCCCTACACTGCCCGAACACCACTGCACTGCCCTAAACCCTGAAACACCACCCCCAGCACGACCCCTACACTGCCCGAACACCACTGCACTGCCCTAAACCCTGAAACACCAGCCCCAGCACGACCCCCTACACTGCCCGAACACCACTGCACTGCCCTAAACCCTGAAACACCAGCCCCAGCACGACCCCCTACACTGCCCGAACACCACTGCACTGCCCTAAACCCTGAAACACCACCCCAGCACGACCCCCTACACTGCCCGAACACCACTGCACTGCCCTAAACCCTGAAACACCACCCCCAGCACGACCCCCTACACTGCCCGAACACCACTGCACTGCCCTAAACCCTGAAACACCAGCCCCAGCAAGACCCCCTACACTGCCCGAACACCACTGCACTGCCTAAACCCTGAAACACCAGCCCCAGCACGACCCCTACACTGCCCGAACACCACTGCACTGCCCTAAACCCTGAAACACCAGCCCCAGCACGACCCCCTACACTGCCCGAACACCACTGCACTGCCCTAAACCCTGAAACACCACCCCCAGCACGACCCCCTACACTGCCCGAACACCACTGCACTGCCCTAAACCCTGAAACACCACCCCCAGCACGACCCCCTACACTGCCCGAACACCACTGCACTGCCCTAAACCATGAAACACCAGCCCCAGCACGACCCCCTACACTGCCCGAACACCACTGCACTGCCCTAAACCCTGAAACACCACCCCCAGCACGACCCCCTACACTGCCCGAACACCACTGCACTGCCCTAAACCCTGAAACACCAGCCCCAGCACGACCCCCTACACTGCCCGAACACCACTGCACTGCCTAAACCCTGAAACACCAGCCCCAGCACGACCCCTACACTGCCCGAGACACCACTGCACTGCCTAAACCCTGAAACACCACCCCCAGCACGACCCCCTACACTGCCCGAACACCACTGCACTGCCCTAAACCCTGAAACACCACCCCCAGCACGACCCCCTACACTGCCCGAACACCACTGCACTGCCCTAAACCCTGAAACACCACCCCCAGCACGACCCCCTACACTGCCCGAACACCACTGCACTGCCCTAAACCCTGAAACACCACCCCCAGCACGACCCCCTACACTGCCCGAACACCACTGCACTGCCCTAAACCCTGAAACACCACCCCCAGCACAGACCCCTACACTGCCCGAACACCACTGCACTGCCCTAAACCCTGAAACACCACCCCCAGCACGACCCCCTACACTGCCCGAACACCACTGCACTGCCCTAAACCCTGAAACACCACCCCCAGCACGACCCCCTACACTGCCCGAACACCACTGCACTGCCCTAAACCCTGAAACACCACCCCCAGCACGACCCCCTACACTGCCCGAACACCACTGCACTGCCCTAAACCCTGAAACACCACCCCCAGCACGACCCCCTACACTGCCCGAACACCACTGCACTGCCCTAAACCCTGAAACACCACCCCCAGCACGACCCCCTACACTGCCCGAACACCACTGCACTGCCCTAAACCCTGAAACACCACCCCCAGCACGACCCCCTACACTGCCCGAACACCACTGCACTGCCCTAAACCCTGAAACACCAGCCCCAGCACGACCCCCTACACTGCCCGAACACCACTGCACTGCCCTAAACCCTGAAACACCACCCCCAGCACGACCCCCTACACTGCCCGAACACCACTGCACTGCCCTAAACCCTGAAACACCACCCCCAGCACGACCCCCTACACTGCCCGAACACCACTGCACTGCCCTAAACCCTGAAACACCAGCCCCAGCACGACCCCTACACTGCCCGAACACCACTGCACTGCCTAAACCCTGAAACACTACCCCCAGCACGACCCCCTACACTGCCCGAACACCACTGCACTGCCCTAAACCCTGAAACACCACCCCCAGCACGACCCCTACACTGCCCGAACACCACTGCACTGCCCTAAACCCTGAAACACCAGCCCCAGCACGACCCCTACACTGCCCGAACACCACTGCACTGCCCTAAACCCTGAAACACCACCCCAGCACGACCCCCTACACTGCCCGAACACCACTGCACTGCCCTAAACCCTGAAACACCACCCCCAGCATGACCCCCTACACTGCCCGAACACCACTGCACTGCCCTAAACCCTGAAACACCACCCCCAGCACGACCCCTACACTGCCCGAACACCACTGCACTGCCCTAAACCCTGAAACACCACCCCCAGCACGACCCCTACACTGCCCGAACACCACTGCACTGCCCTAAACCCTGAAACACCACCCCCAGCACGACCCCCTACACTGCCCGAACACCACTGCACTGCCCTAAACCCTGAAACACCAGCCCCAGCACGACCCCTACACTGCCCGAACACCACTGCACTGCCCTAAACCCTGAAACACCACCCCCAGCACGACCCCCTACACTGCCCGAACACCACTGCACTGCCCTAAACCCTGAAACACCACCCCCAGCACGACCCCCTACACTGCCCGAACACCACTGCACTGCCCTAAACCCTGAAACACCACCCCCAGCACGACCCCCTACACTGCCCGAACACCACTGCACTGCCCTAAACCCTGAAACACCACCCCCAGCACGACCCCCTACACTGCCCGAACACCACTGCACTGCCTAAACCTGAAACACCACCCCAGCCGACCCCTACACTGCCCGAACACCACTGCACTGCCCTAAACCCTGAAACACCAGCCCCAGCACGACCCCTACACTGCCCGAACACCACTGCACTGCCCTAAACCCTGAAACACCACCCCCAGCACGACCCCCTACACTGCCCGAACACCACTGCACTGCCCTAAACCCTGAAACACCACCCCCAGCACGACCCCCTACACTGCCCGAACACCACTGCACTGCCTAAACCCTGAAACACCACCCCAGCAAGACCCCCTACACTGCCCGAACACCACTGCACTGCCCTAAACCCTGAAACACCACCCCCAGCACAGACCCCCTACACTGCCCGAAACACCACTGCACTGCCCTAAACCCTGAAACACCAGCCCCAGCACAGACCCCCTACACTGCCCGAACACCACTGCACTGCCCTAAACCCTGAAACACCACCCCCAGCACGACCCCTACACTGCCCGAACACCACTGCACTGCCCTAAACCCTGAAACACCAGCCCCAGCACGACCCCCTACACTGCCCGAACACCACTGCACTGCCCTAAACCCTGAAACACCAGCCCCAGCACGACCCCCTACACTGCCCGAACACCACTGCACTGCCCTAAACCCTGAAACACCAGCCCCAGCACGACCCCCTACACTGCCCGAACACCACTGCACTGCCCTAAACCCTGAAACACCACCCCCAGCAAGACCCCCTACACTGCCCGAACACCACTGCACTGCCCTAAACCCTGAAACACCACCCCCAGCACGACCCCCTACACTGCCCGAACACCACTGCACTGCCCTAAACCCTGAAACACCACCCCCAGCACGACCCCCTACACTGCCCGAACACCACTGCACTGCCCTAAACCCTGAAACACCACCCCCAGCACGACCCCCTACACTGCCCGAACACCACTGCACTGCCCTAAACCCTGAAACACCACCCCCAGCACGACCCCCTACACTGCCCGAACACCACTGCACTGCCCTAAACCCTGAAACACCACCCCCAGCACGACCCCCTACACTGCCCGAACACCACTGCACTGCCCTAAACCCTGAAACACCACCCCCAGCCAGACCCCCTACACTGCCCGAACACCACTGCACTGCCCTAAACCCTGAAACACCACCCCCAGCACGACCCCTACACTGCCCGAACACCACTGCACTGCCCTAAACCCTGAAACACCACCCCAGCACGACCCCCTACACTGCCCGAACACCACTGCACTGCCCTAAACCCTGAAACACCACCCCCAGCACGACCCCTACACTGCCCGAACACCACTGCACTGCCCTAAACCCTGAAACACCACCCCCAGCACGACCCCTACACTGCCCGAACACCACTGCACTGCCCTAAACCCTGAAACACCACCCCCAGCACGACCCCCTACACTGCCCGAACACCACTGCACTGCCCTAAACCCTGAAACACCACCCCCAGCACGACCCCTACACTGCCCGAACACCACTGCACTGCCCTAAACCCTGAAACACCACCCCCAGCACGACCCCCTACACTGCCCGAACACCACTGCACTGCCCTAAACCCTGAAACACCACCCCCAGCACGACCCCCTACACTGCCCGAACACCACTGCACTGCCCTAAACCCTGAAACACCACCCCCAGCACGACCCCCTACACTGCCCGAACACCACTGCACTGCCCTAAACCCTGAAACACCACCCCCAGCACGACCCCTACACTGCCCGAACACCACTGCACTGCCCTAAACCCTGAAACACTCAGCCCCAGCACGACCCCTACACTGCCCGAACACCACTGCACTGCCTAAACCCTGAAACACCACCCCAGCACGACCCCCTACACTGCCCGAACACCACTGCACTGCCCTAAACCCTGAAACACCAGCCCCAGCACGACCCCTACACTGCCCGAACACCACTGCACTGCCCTAAACCCTGAAACACCAGCCCCAGCACGACCCCCTACACTGCCCGAACACCACTGCACTGCCTAAACCCTGAAACACCACCCCCAGCACGACCCCCTACACTGCCCGAACACCACTGCACTGCCCTAAACCCTGAAACACCAGCCCCAGCACGACCCCTACACTGCCCGAACACCACTGCACTGCCCTAAACCCTGAAACACCACCCCCAGCAGACCCCCTACACTGCCCGAACACCACTGCACTGCCCTAAACCCTGAAACACCACCCCCAGCACGACCCCCTACACTGCCCGAACACCACTGCACTGCCCTAAACCCTGAAACACCACCCCCAGCACGACCCCCTACACTGCCCGAACACCACTGCACTGCCCTAAACCCTGAAACACCACCCCAGCACGACCCCTACACTGCCCGAACACCACTGCACTGCCCTAAACCCTGAAACACCACCCCCAGCACGACCCCCTACACTGCCCGAACACCACTGCACTGCCCTAAACCCTGAAACACCACCCCCAGCACGACCCCCTACACTGCCCGAACACCACTGCACTGCCCTAAACCCTGAAACACCACCCCCAGCACGACCCCTACACTGCCCGAACACCACTGCACTGCCCTAAACCCTGAAACACCACCCCAGCACGACCCCTACACTGCCCGAACACCACTGCACTGCCCTAAACCCTGAAACACCACCCCCAGCACGACCCCTACACTGCCCGAACACCACTGCACTGCCCTAAACCCTGAAACACCAGCCCCAGCACGACCCCTACACTGCCCGAACACCACTGCACTGCCCTAAACCCTGAAACACCAGCCCCAGCACGACCCCCTACACTGCCCGAACACCACTGCACTGCCCTAAACCCTGAAACACCAGCCCCAGCAAGACCCCCTACACTGCCCGAACACCACTGCACTGCCCTAAACCCTGAAACACCACCCCCAGCACGACCCCCTACACTGCCCGAACACCACTGCACTGCCTAAACCCTGAAACACTCACCCCAGCACGACCCCTACACTGCCCGAACACCACTGCACTGCCCTAAACCCTGAAACACCACCCCCAGCACGACCCCCTACACTGCCCGAACACCACTGCACTGCCCTAAACCCTGAAACACCACCCCCAGCACGACCCCCTACACTGCCCGAACACCACTGCACTGCCCTAAACCCTGAAACACCACCCCCAGCACGACCCCCTACACTGCCCGAACACCACTGCACTGCCCTAAACCCTGAAACACCACCCCCAGCACGACCCCCTACACTGCCCGAACACCACTGCACTGCCCTAAACCCTGAAACACCACCCCCAGCACGACCCCCTACACTGCCCGAACACCACTGCACTGCCCTAAACCCTGAAACACCACCCCCAGCACGACCCCCTACACTGCCCGAACACCACTGCACTGCCCTAAACCCTGAAACACCAGCCCCAGCACGACCCCTACACTGCCCGAACACCACTGCACTGCCCTAAACCCTGAAACACCAGCCCCAGCACGACCCCCTACACTGCCCGAACACCACTGCACTGCCCTAAACCCTGAAACACCACCCCCAGCACGACCCCCTACACTGCCCGAACACCACTGCACTGCCCTAAACCCTGAAACACCACCCCAGCACGACCCCTACACTGCCCGAACACCACTGCACTGCCCTAAACCCTGAAACACCAGCCCCAGCACGACCCCCTACACTGCCCGAACACCACTGCACTGCCCTAAACCCTGAAACACCAGCCCCAGCACGACCCCTACACTGCCCGAACACCACTGCACTGCCCTAAACCCTGAAACACCACCCCCAGCACGACCCCCTACACTGCCAGAACACCACTGCACTGCCCTAAACCCTGAAACACCACCCCCAGCACGACCCCCTACACTGCCCGAACACCACTGCACTGCCCTAAACCCTGAAACACCACCCCCAGCACGACCCCCTACACTGCCCGAACACCACTGCACTGCCCTAAACCCTGAAACACCACCCCCAGCACGACCCCCTACACTGCCCGAACACCACTGCACTGCCCTAAACCCTGAAACACCACCCCCAGCACGACCCCCTACACTGCCCGAACACCACTGCACTGCCCTAAACCCTGAAACACCACCCCCAGCACGACCCCCTACACTGCCCGAACACCACTGCACTGCCCTAAACCCTGAAACACCAGCCCCAGCACGACCCCCTACACTGCCCGAACACCACTGCACTGCCCTAAACCCTGAAACACCAGCCCCAGCACGACCCCCTACACTGCCCGAACACCACTGCACTGCCCTAAACCCTGAAACACCAGCCCCAGCACGACCCCTACACTGCCCGAACACCACTGCACTGCCCTAAACCCTGAAACACCAGCCCCAGCACGACCCCCTACACTGCCCGAACACCACTGCACTGCCCTAAACCCTGAAACACCACCCCCAGCACGACCCCTACACTGCCCGAACACCACTGCACTGCCCTAAACCCTGAAACACCACCCCCAGCACGACCCCCTACACTGCCCGAACACCACTGCACTGCCCTAAACCCTGAAACACCACCCCCAGCACGACCCCCTACACTGCCCGAACACCACTGCACTGCCCTAAACCCTGAAACACCACCCCCAGCACGACCCCCTACACTGCCCGAACACCACTGCACTGCCCTAAACCCTGAAACACCACCCCCAGCACGACCCCCTACACTGCCCGAACACCACTGCACTGCCCTAAACCCTGAAACACCACCCCCAGCACGACCCCCTACACTGCCCGAACACCACTGCACTGCCCTAAACCCTGAAACACCACCCCCAGCACGACCCCCTACACTGCCCGAACACCACTGCACTGCCCTAAACCCTGAAACACCAGCCCCAGCACGACCCCCTACACTGCCCGAACACCACTGCACTGCCCTAAACCCTGAAACACCAGCCCCAGCACGACCCCCTACACTGCCCGAACACCACTGCACTGCCCTAAACCCTGAAACACCACCCCCAGCACGACCCCCTACACTGCCCGAACACCACTGCACTGCCCTAAACCCTGAAACACCACCCCCAGCACGACCCCCTACACTGCCCGAACACCACTGCACTGCCCTAAACCCTGAAACACCACCCCCAGCACGACCCCCTACACTGCCCGAACACCACTGCACTGCCCTAAACCCTGAAACACCAGCCCCAGCACGACCCCCTACACTGCCCGAACACCACTGCACTGCCTAAACCTGAAACACCACCCCCAGCACGACCCCCTACACTGCCCGAACACCACTGCACTGCCCTAAACCCTGAAACACCACCCCCAGCACGACCCCCTACACTGCCCGAACACCACTGCACTGCCCTAAACCCTGAAACACCACCCCCAGCACGACCCCCTACACTGCCCGAACACCACTGCACTGCCCTAAACCCTGAAACACCACCCCCAGCACGACCCCTACACTGCCCGAACACCACTGCACTGCCCTAAACCCTGAAACACCACCCCCAGCACGACCCCCTACACTGCCCGAACACCACTGCACTGCCCTAAACCCTGAAACACCACCCCCAGCACGACCCCCTACACTGCCCGAACACCACTGCACTGCCCTAAACCCTGAAACACCACCCCCAGCACGACCCCCTACACTGCCCGAACACCACTGCACTGCCCTAAACCCTGAAACACCAGCCCCAGCACGACCCCCTACACTGCCCGAACACCACTGCACTGCCCTAAACCCTGAAACACCAGCCCCAGCACGACCCCCTACACTGCCCGAACACCACTGCACTGCCCTAAACCCTGAAACACCACCCCCAGCACGACCCCCTACACTGCCCGAACACCACTGCACTGCCCTAAACCCTGAAACACCACCCCCAGCACGACCCCCTACACTGCCCGAACACCACTGCACTGCCTAAACCCTGAAACACCACCCCCAGCACGACCCCTACACTGCCCGAACACCACTGCACTGCCCTAAACCCTGAAACACCACCCCCAGCACGACCCCCTACACTGCCCGAACACCACTGCACTGCCTAAACCCTGAAACACCACCCCCAGCACGACCCCTACACTGCCCGAACACCACTGCACTGCCCTAAACCCTGAAACACCACCCCCAGCACGACCCCCTACACTGCCCGAACACCACTGCACTGCCCTAAACCCTGAAACACCACCCCCAGCACGACCCCTACACTGCCCGAACACCACTGCACTGCCCTAAACCCTGAAACACCACCCCCAGCACGACCCCCTACACTGCCCGAACACCACTGCACTGCCCTAAACCCTGAAACACCACCCCCAGCACGACCCCCTACACTGCCCGAACACCACTGCACTGCCCTAAACCCTGAAACACCACCCCCAGCAAGACCCCCTACACTGCCCGAACACCACTGCACTGCCCTAAACCCTGAAACACCACCCCCAGCACGACCCCCTACACTGCCCGAACACCACTGCACTGCCCTAAACCCTGAAACACCACCCCCAGCACGACCCCCTACACTGCCCGAACACCACTGCACTGCCCTAAACCCTGAAACACCACCCCCAGCACGACCCCCTACACTGCCCGAACACCACTGCACTGCCCTAAACCCTGAAACACCACCCCCAGCACGACCCCCTACACTGCCCGAACACCACTGCACTGCCCTAAACCCTGAAACACCACCCCCAGCACGACCCCCTACACTGCCCGAACACCACTGCACTGCCCTAAACCCTGAAACACCACCCCCAGCACGACCCCCTACACTGCCCGAACACCACTGCACTGCCCTAAACCTGAAACACCACCCCCAGCACGACCCCCTACACTGCCCGAACACCACTGCACTGCCCTAAACCCTGAAACACCACCCCCAGCACGACCCCTACACTGCCCGAACACCACTGCACTGCCCTAAACCCTGAAACACCACCCCCAGCACGACCCCCTACACTGCCCGAACACCACTGCACTGCCCTAAACCCTGAAACACCAGCCCCAGCACGACCCCCTACACTGCCCGAACACCACTGCACTGCCCTAAACCCTGAAACACCACCCCCAGCACGACCCCCTACACTGCCCGAACACCACTGCACTGCCCTAAACCCTGAAACACCACCCCCAGCACGACCCCCTACACTGCCCGAACACCACTGCACTGCCCTAAACCCTGAAACACCAGCCCCAGCACGACCCCTACACTGCCCGAACACCACTGCACTGCCCTAAACCCTGAAACACCACCCCCAGCACGACCCCTACACTGCCCGAACACCACTGCACTGCCCTAAACCCTGAAACACCACCCCAGCACGACCCCTACACTGCCCGAACACCACTGCACTGCCCTAAACCCTGAAACACCACCCCCAGCATGACCCCTACACTGCCCGAACACCACTGCACTGCCCTAAACCCTGAAACACCACCCCCAGCAAGACCCCTACACTGCCCGAACACCACTGCACTGCCCTAAACCCTGAAACACCACCCCCAGCACGACCCCCTACACTGCCCGAACACCACTGCACTGCCCTAAACCCTGAAACACCACCCCCAGCACGACCCCCTACACTGCCCGAACACCACTGCACTGCCCTAAACCCTGAAACACCACCCCCAGCACGACCCCTACACTGCCCGAACACCACTGCACTGCCCTAAACCCTGAAACACCACCCCCAGCACGACCCCCTACACTGCCCGAACACCACTGCACTGCCCTAAACCCTGAAACACCACCCCCAGCACGACCCCCTACACTGCCCGAACACCACTGCACTGCCCTAAACCCTGAAACACCAGCCCCAGCACGACCCCCTACACTGCCCGAACACCACTGCACTGCCCTAAACCCTGAAACACCAGCCCCAGCACGACCCCCTACACTGCCCGAACACCACTGCACTGCCCTAAACCCTGAAACACCACCCCCAGCACGACCCCCTACACTGCCCGAACACCACTGCACTGCCCTAAACCCTGAAACACCACCCCCAGCACGACCCCCTACACTGCCCGAACACCACTGCACTGCCCTAAACCCTGAAACACCAGCCCCAGCACGACCCCCTACACTGCCCGAACACCACTGCACTGCCCTAAACCCTGAAACACCAGCCCCAGCACGACCCCCTACACTGCCCGAACACCACTGCACTGCCTAAACCCTGAAACACCACCCCCAGCACGACCCCCTACACTGCCCGAACACCACTGCACTGCCCTAAACCCTGAAACACCAGCCCCAGCACGACCCCCTACACTGCCCGAACACCACTGCACTGCCCTAAACCCTGAAACACCACCCCCAGCACGACCCCCTACACTGCCCGAACACCACTGCACTGCCTAAACCCTGAAACACCACCCCCAGCAAGACCCCCTACACTGCCCGAACACCACTGCACTGCCCTAAACCTGAAACACCACCCCCAGCACGACCCCTACACTGCCCGAACACCACTGCACTGCCCTAAACCCTGAAACACCACCCCCAGCACGACCCCCTACACTGCCCGAACACCACTGCACTGCCCTAAACCCTGAAACACCACCCCCAGCACGACACCCTACACTGCCCGAACACCACTGCACTGCCCTAAACCTGAAACACCACCCCCAGCAAGACCCCCTACACTGCCCGAACACCACTGCACTGCCCTAAACCCTGAAACACCACCCCCAGCACGACCCCCTACACTGCCCGAACACCACTGCACTGCCCTAAACCCTGAAACACCACCCCCAGCACGACCCCCTACACTGCCCGAACACCACTGCACTGCCCTAAACCCTGAAACACCACCCCCAGCACGACCCCTACACTGCCCGAACACCACTGCACTGCCCTAAACCCTGAAACACCACCCCCAGCACGACCCCCTACACTGCCCGAACACCACTGCACTGCCCTAAACCCTGAAACACCAGCCCCAGCACGACCCCCTACACTGCCCGAACACCACTGCACTGCCCTAAACCCTGAAACACCAGCCCCAGCACGACCCCTACACTGCCCGAACACCACTGCACTGCCCTAAACCCTGAAACACCACCCCCAGCACGACCCCCTACACTGCCCGAACACCACTGCACTGCCCTAAACCTGAAACACCACCCCCAGCACGACCCCCTACACTGCCCGAACACCACTGCACTGCCCCTAAACCCTGAAACACCACCCCCAGCAAGACCCCCTACACTGCCCGAACACCACTGCACTGCCCTAAACCCTGAAACACCACCCCCAGCACGACCCCCTACACTGCCCGAACACCACTGCACTGCCCTAAACCCTGAAACACCACCCCCAGCATGACCCCTACACTGCCCGAACACCACTGCACTGCCCTAAACCCTGAAACACCACCCCAGCACGACCCCCTACACTGCCCGAACACCACTGCACTGCCTAAACCCTGAAACACCACCCCCAGCACGACCCCCTACACTGCCCGAACACCACTGCACTGCCCTAAACCCTGAAACACCAGCCCCAGCACGACCCCCTACACTGCCCGAACACCACTGCACTGCCTAAACCCTGAAACACCACCCCCAGCACGACCCCCTACACTGCCCGAACACCACTGCACTGCCCTAAACCCTGAAACACCACCCCCAGCACGACCCCCTACACTGCCCGAACACCACTGCACTGCCCTAAACCCTGAAACACTAGCCCCAGCACGACCCCCTACACTGCCCGAACACCACTGCACTGCCCTAAACCCTGAAACACCACCCCCAGCACGACCCCCTACACTGCCCGAACACCACTGCACTGCCCTAAACCCTGAAACACCAGCCCCAGCACGACCCCTACACTGCCCGAGACACCACTGCACTGCCTAAACCCTGAAACACCACCCCCAGCACGACCCCCTACACTGCCCGAACACCACTGCACTGCCCTAAACCCTGAAACACCAGCCCCAGCACGACCCCCTACACTGCCCGAACACCACTGCACTGCCCTAAACCCTGAAACACCAGCCCCCAGCACGACCCCCTACACTGCCCGAACACCACTGCACTGCCCTAAACCCTGAAACACCACCCCAGCACGACCCCCTACACTGCCCGAACACCACTGCACTGCCTAAACCCTGAAACACCAGCCCCAGCACGACCCCCTACACTGCCCGAACACCACTGCACTGCCCTAAACCCTGAAACACCAGCCCCAGCACGACCCCCTACACTGCCCGAACACCACTGCACTGCCCTAAACCCTGAAACACCACCCCCAGCACGACCCCCTACACTGCCCGAACACCACTGCACTGCCCTAAACCCTGAAACACCACGCCCCAGCACGACCCCCTACACTGCCCGAACACCACTGCACTGCCCTAAACCCTGAAACACCACCCCCAGCACGACCCCCTACACTGCCCGAACACCACTGCACTGCCCTAAACCCTGAAACACCACCCCCAGCACGACCCCTACACTGCCCGAACACCACTGCACTGCCCTAAACCCTGAAACACCAGCCCCAGCACGACCCCCTACACTGCCCGAACACCACTGCACTGCCCTAAACCCTGAAACACCAGCCCCAGCACGACCCCCTACACTGCCCGAACACCACTGCACTGCCCTAAACCCTGAAACACCAGCCCCAGCACAGACCCCTACACTGCCCGAACACCACTGCACTGCCCTAAACCCTGAAACACCACCCCCAGCACGACCCCTACACTGCCCGAACACCACTGCACTGCCCTAAACCTGAAACACCAGCCCCAGCACGACCCCCTACACTGCCCGAACACCACTGCACTGCCCTAAACCCTGAAACACCACCCCCAGCACGACCCCTACACTGCCCGAACACCACTGCACTGCCCTAAACCCTGAAACACCAGCCCCAGCACAGACCCTACACTGCCCGAACACCACTGCACTGCCCTAAACCCTGAAACACCACCCCCAGCACGACCCCCTACACTGCCCGAACACCACTGCACTGCCCTAAACCCTGAAACACCACCCCCAGCACGACCCCTACACTGCCCGAACACCACTGCACTGCCCTAAACCCTGAAACACCACCCCCAGCATGACCCCCTACACTGCCCGAACACCACTGCACTGCCCTAAACCCTGAAACACCAGCCCCAGCACGACCCCCTACACTGCCCGAACACCACTGCACTGCCCTAAACCCTGAAACACCACCCCCAGCACGACCCCTACACTGCCCGAACACCACTGCACTGCCCTAAACCCTGAAACACTACCCCCAGCACGACCCCCTACACTGCCCGAACACCACTGCACTGCCCTAAACCCTGAAACACCAGCCCCAGCACGACCCCCTACACTGCCCGAACACCACTGCACTGCCCTAAACCCTGAAACACCAGCCCCAGCACGACCCCTACACTGCCCGAACACCACTGCACTGCCCTAAACCCTGAAACACCACCCCCAGCACGACCCCCTACACTGCCCGAACACCACTGCACTGCCCTAAACCCTGAAACACCACCCCAGCACGACCCCCTACACTGCCCGAACACCACTGCACTGCCCTAAACCCTGAAACACCACCCCCAGCACGACCCCTACACTGCCCGAACACCACTGCACTGCCCTAAACCCTGAAACACCACCCCCAGCACGACCCCCTACACTGCCCGAACACCACTGCACTGCCCTAAACCTGAAACACCACCCCCAGCACGACCCCCTACACTGCCCGAACACCACTGCACTGCCCTAAACCCTGAAACACCACCCCCAGCACGAGCCCCTACACTGCCCAGAACACCACTGCACTGCCCTAAACCCTGAAACACCACCCCAGCACGACCCCCTACACTGCCCGAACACCACTGCACTGCCCTAAACCCTGAAACACCACCCCCAGCACGACCCCCTACACTGCCCGAACACCACTGCACTGCCCTAAACCCTGAAACACCATCCCCAGCACGACCCCCTACACTGCCCAGAACACCACTGCACTGCCCTAAACCCTGAAACACTAGCCCCAGCACGGCCCCCTACACTGCCCGAACACCACTGCACTGCCCTAAACCCTGAAACACCACCCCCAGCACGACCCCCTACACTGCCCGAACACCACTGCACTGCCCTAAACCCTGAAACTACCAGCCCCAGCACGATCCCCTACACTGCCCAGAACACCACTGCACTGCCCTAAACCCTGAAACACCAGCCCCAGCACGACCCCTACACTGCCCGAACACCACTGCACTGCCCTAAACCCTGAAACACCAGCCCCAGCACGACCCCTACACTGCCCGAACACCACTGCACTGCCCTAAACCCTGAAACACCACCCCCAGCACGACCCCCTACACTGCCCGAACACCACTGCACTGCCCTAAACCTGAAACACCAGCCCCAGCACGACCCCTACACTGCCCGAACACCACTGCACTGCCTAAACCCTGAAACACCACCCCCAGCACGACCCCCTACACTGCCCGAACACCACTGCACTGCCCTAAACCCTGAAACACCACCCCCAGCAAGACCCCCTACACTGCCCGAACACCACTGCACTGCCTAAACCCTGAAACACCACCCCCAGCAAGACCCCTACACTGCCCGAACACCACTGCACTGCCCTAAACCCTGAAACACCACCCCCAGCACGACCCCTACACTGCCCGAACACCACTGCACTGCCCTAAACCCTGAAACACCAGCCCCCAGCACGACCCCTACACTGCCCGAACACCACTGCACTGCCCTAAACCCTGAAACACCAGCCCCAGCAGGACCCCTACACTGCCCGAACACCACTGCACTGCCCTAAACCCTGAAACACCACCCCCAGCACGACCCCCTACACTGCCCGAACACCACTGCACTGCCCTAAACCCTGAAACACCACCCCCAGCACGACCCCCTACACTGCCTGAACACCACTGCACTGCCCTAAACCCTGAAACACCAGCCCCAGCACGACCCCCTACACTGCCTGAACACCACTGCACTGCCTAAACCCTGAAACACCACCCCCAGCACGACCCCCTACACTGCCCGAACACCACTGCACTGCCCTAAACCCTGAAACACCAGCCCCAGCACGACCCCCTACACTGCCCGAACACCACTGCACTGCCCTAAACCCTGAAACACCAGCCCCTGCACGACCCCTACACTGCCCGAACACCACTGCACTGCCCTAAACCCTGAAACACCACCCCCTGCACGACCCCCTACACTGCCCGAACACCACTGCACTGCCCTAAACCCTGAAACCACCACCCCCAGCACGACCCCCTACACTGCCCGAACACCACTGCACTGCCTAAACCCTGAAAACACCACCCCCAGCAAGACCCCCTACACTGCCCGAACACCACTGCACTGCCCTAAACCCTGAAACACCACCCCCAGCACGACCCCCTACACTGCCCGAACACCACTGCACTGCCTAAACCCTGAAACACCACCCCCAGCAAGACCCCCTACACTGCCCGAACACCACTGCACTGCCCTAAACCCTGAAACACCACCCCCAGCACGACCCCTACACTGCCCGAACACCACTGCACTGCCCTAAACCCTGAAACACCACCCCCAGCACGACCCCCTACACTGCCCGAACACCACTGCACTGCCCTAAACCCTGAAACACCAACCCCAGCAAGACCCCCTACACTGCCCGAACACCACTGCACTGCCCTAAACCCTGAAACATCACCCCCAGCAAGACCCCCTACACTGCCTGAACACCACTGCACTGCCTAAACCCTGAAACACCAGCCCCCAGCTACGACCCCCTACACTGCCCAAACACCACTGCACTGCCCTAAACCCTGAAACACCAGCCCCAGCACGACCCCCTACACTGCCCGAACACCACTGCACTGCCCTAAACCCTGAAACACCAGCCCCAGCACGACCCCCTACACTGCCCGAACACCACTGCACTGCCCTAAACCCTGAAACACCACCCCCAGCACGACCCCCTACACTGCTCGAACACCACTGCACTGCCCTAAACCCTGAAACACCACCCCTAGCAAGACCCCCTACACTGCCCGAACACCACTGCACTGCCCTAAACCCTGAAACACCAGCCCCAGCAAGACCCCTACACTGCCCGAACACCACTGCACTGCCCTAAACCCTGAAACACCACCCCCAGCATGACACCTACACTGCCCGAACACCACTGCACTGCCCTAAACCCTGAAACACCAGCCCCAGCACGACCCCCTACACTGCCCGAACACCACTGCACTGCCCTAAACCCTGAAACACCAGCCCCAGCACGACCCCCTACACTGCCCGAACACCACTGCACTGCCCTAAACCCTGAAACACCAGCCCCAGCACAGACCCCCTACACTGCCCGAACACCACTGCACTGCCCTAAACCCTGAAACACCACCCCAGCATGACCCCTACACTGCCCGAACACCACTGCACTGCCCTAAACCCTGAAACACCACCCCCAGCACGACCCCTACACTGCCCGAACACCACTGCACTGCCCTAAACCCTGAAACACCAGCCCCAGCACGACCCCTACACTGCCCGAACACCACTGCACTGCCCTAAACCCTGAAACACCACCCCAGCACGACCCCTACACTGCCCGAACACCACTGCACTGCCCTAAACCCTGAAACACCACCCCAGCACGACCCCTACACTGCCCGAACACCACTGCACTGCCCTAAACCCATGAAACACCAGCCCCAGCACGACCCCCTACACTGCCCGAACACCACTGCACTGCCCTAAACCCTGAAACACCACCCCCAGCACGACCCCTACACTGCCCGAACACCACTGCACTGCCCTAAACCCTGAAACACCAGCCCCAGCACGACCCCTACACTGCCCGAACACCACTGCACTGCCCTAAACCATGAAACACCAGCCCCAGCACGACCCCCTACACTGCCCGAACACCACTGCACTGCCCTAAACCCTGAAACACCACCCCCAGCACGACCCCTACACTGCCCGAACACCACTGCACTGCCCTAAACCCTGAAACACCAGCCCCAGCACGACCCCCTACACTGCCCGAACACCACTGCACTGCCCTAAACCCTGAAACATCCAGCCCCACCTGCACTGATGCCTGCCTACACTACCCGAACACCACTGCACTGCCCTAAACCTGAAACACCTCAGCCCCCAGCACGACCCCCTACACTGCCCGAACACCACTGCACTGCCCTAAACCCTGAAACACCAGCCCCAGCACGACCCCTACACTGCCCGAAACACCACTGCCCTAAACCCTGAAACACCACCCCCAGCACGACCCCCTACACTGCCCGAACACCACTGCACTGCCCTAAACCCTGAAACACCAGCCCCAGCACGACCCCCTACACTGCCCGAGACACCACTGCACTGCCCTAAACCCTGAAACACCACCCCCAGCAAGACCCCTACACTGCCCGAACACCACTGCACTGCCCTAAACCCTGAAACACCACCCCAGCACGACCCCCTACACTGCCTGAACACCACTGCACTGCCTAAACCCTGAAACACCAGCCCCAGCGCGACCCCTACACTGCCCAGAACACCACTGCACTGCCCTAAACCCTGAAACACCACCCCCAACACGACCCCTACACTGCCCAGAACACCACTGCACTGCCTAAACCCTGAAACACCACCCCCAGCACAGACCCCCTACACTGCCCGAACACCACTGCTACCTAAACCTGAAACACCACCCCAGCACGACCCCTACACTGCCCGAACACCACTGCACTGCCCCTAAACCCTGGAAACACCACCCCCAGCACGACCCCCTACACTGCCCGAACACCACTGCACTGCCCTAAACCCTGAAACACCACCCCCAGCACGACCCCCTACACTGCCCGAACACCACTGCACTGCCCTAAACCCTGAAACACCACCCCCAACAAGACCCCCTACACTCCGAACACCACTGCACTGCCCTAAACCCTGAAACACCACCCCAGCACGACCCCCTACACTGCCCGAACACCACTGCCCTAAACCTGAAACACCACCCCAAGCACGACCCCCTACACTGCCCGAACACCACTGCACTGCCCTAAACCCTGAAACACCAGCCCCAGCACTGACCCCTACACTGCCCGAACACCACTGCACTGCCCTAAACCCTGAAACACCAGCCCCAGCATGACCCCCTACACTGCCCGAACACCACTGCACTGCCCTAAACCCTGAAACACCACCCCCAGCACGACCCCTACACTGCCCGAACACCACTGCACTGCCCTAAACCCTGAAACACCACCCCCAGCACGACCCCTACACTGCCCGAACACCACTGCACTGCCTAAACCCTGAAACACCACCCCCAGCACGACCCCCTACACTGCCCGAAACACCACTGCACTGCCCTAAACCCTGAAACACCACCCCCAGCACGACCCCCTACACTGCCCGAACACCACTGCACTGCCCTAAACCCTGAAACACCACCCCCAGCACGACCCCCTACACTGCCCGAACACCACTGCACTGCCTAAACCCTGAAACACCAGCCCCAGCACGACCCCTACACTGCCCGAACACCACTGCACTGCCCTAAACCACTGAAACACCACCCCCAGCACGACCCCCTACACTGCCCGAACACCACTGCACTGCCCTAAACCCTGAAACACCACCCCCAGCACGACCCCCTACACTGCCCAGAACACCACTGCACTGCCCTAAACCCTGAAACACCACCCCAGCAAGACCCCCTACACTGCCCGAACACCACTGCACTGCCCTAAACCCTGAAACACCACCCCCAGCAAGACCCCCTACACTGCCCGAACACCACTGCACTGCCCTAAACCCTGAAACACCACCCCCAGCACGACCCCCTACACTGCCCGAACACCACTGCACTGCCCTAAACCACTGAAACACCAGCCCCAGCACGACCCCCTACACTGCCCGAACACCACTGCACTGCCCTAAACCCTGAAACACTAGCCCCAGCACGACCCCTACACTGCCCGAGACACCACTGCACTGCCCTAAACCCTGAAACACCAGCCCCAGCACGACCCCTACACTGCCCGAACACCACTGCACTGCCCTAAACCCTGAAACACCAGCCCCAGCACGACCCCCTACACTGCCCGAACACCACTGCACTGCCCTAAACCCTGAAACACCAGCCCCAGCACGACCCCCTACACTGCCCGAACACCACTGCTGCCTAAACCCTGAAACACCACCCCCAGCACGACCCCTACACTGCCCGAACACCACTGCACTGCCCTAAACCCTGAAACACCAGCCCCAGCACGACCCCCTACACTGCCCGAACACCACT
>CAWUFW010027710.1:0-25380 GCA_963921515.1 Calotriton arnoldi
CCCTGTGATGATGGGGGATGATGGCTGGACTGTTCCCATGAGGCACAGGGTCAGACTGATTTGCATATGGCCATGTCTGAACTGGGGTGGTGGAGTGAGCTAAAGAATGATGATGGATTAAACCCAGATCAGTTGACTGGGGGTGAGTGTTTGATTGGCTCAAACGTTCCGTCCATCATCCCCTTTGTATCGCTTTGTTCGCCCCTAAGTTGGCGGGGGTATGCCCAGACGTGGGTCCCTTGCTCACTTTGCCACTGGATTCAAGCAAGCCTGGCTGATGACGGCTGGAATGCCAGAAACCGGTCCTAGGATGCTTGTTTCCGGTCCAGGGAAGACATGGCTTGGCAGTTCGGGCTGGACTGTTCCCATGAGGCACAGGGTCAGACTGATTTGCATATGGCCATGTCTGAACTGGGGTGGTGGAGTGAGCTAAAGAATGATGATGGATTAAACCCAGATCAGTTGACTGGGGGTGAGTGTTTGATTGGCTCAAACGTTCCGTCCATCATCCCCTTTTGTATCGCTTTGTTCGCCCTAAGTTGGCGGGGGTATGCCCAGACGTGGGTCCCTTGCTCACTTTGCCACTGGATTCAAGCAAGCCTGGCTGATGACGGCTGGAATGCCAGAAACCGGTCCTAGGATGCTTGTTTCCGGTCCAGGGAAGACATGGCTTGGCAGTTCGGGCTGGACTGTTCCCATGAGGCACAGGGTCAGACTGATTTGCATATGGCCATGTCTGAACTGGGGTGGTGGAGTGAGCTAAAGAATGATGATGGATTAAACCCAGATCAGTTGACTGGGGGTGAGTGTTTGATTGGCTCAAACGTTCCGTCCATCATCCCCTTTTGTATCGCTTTGTTCGCCCTAAGTTGGCGGGGGTATGCCCAGACGTGGGTCCCTTGCTCACTTTGCCACTGGATTCAAGCAAGCCTGGCTGATGACGGCTGGAATGCCAGAAACCGGTCCTAGGATGCTTGTTTCCGGTCCAGGGAAGACATGGCTTGGCAGTTCGGGCTGGACTGTTCCCATGAGGCACAGGGTCAGACTGATTTGCATATGGCCATGTCTGAACTGGGGTGGTGGAGTGAGCTAAAGAATGATGATGGATTAAACCCAGATCAGTTGACTGGGGGTGAGTGTTTGATTGGCTCAAACGTTCCGTCCATCATCCCCTTTTGTATCGCTTTGTTCGCCCTAAGTTGGCGGGGGTATGCCCAGACGTGGGTCCCTTGCTCACTTTGCCACTGGATTCAAGCAAGCCTGGCTGATGACGGCTGGAATGCCAGAAACCGGTCCTAGGATGCTTGTTTCCGGTCCAGGGAAGACATGGCTTGGCAGTTCGGGCTGGACTGTTCCCATGAGGCACAGGGTCAGACTGATTTGCATATGGCCATGTCTGAACTGGGGTGGTGGAGTGAGCTAAAGAATGATGATGGATTAAACCCAGATCAGTTGACTGGGGGTGAGTGTTTGATTGGCTCAAACGTTCCGTCCATCATCCCCTTTTGTATCGCTTTGTTCGCCCTAAGTTGGCGGGGGTATGCCCAGACGTGGGTCCCTTGCTCACTTTGCCACTGGATTCAAGCAAGCCTGGCTGATGACGGCTGGAATGCCAGAAACCGGTCCTAGGATGCTTGTTTCCGGTCCAGGGAAGACATGGCTTGGCAGTTCGGGCTGGACTGTTCCCATGAGGCACAGGGTCAGACTGATTTGCATATGGCCATGTCTGAACTGGGGTGGTGGAGTGAGCTAAAGAATGATGATGGATTAAACCCAGATCAGTTGACTGGGGGTGAGTGTTTGATTGGCTCAAACGTTCCGGTCCATCATCCCCTTTGTATCGCTTTGTTCGCCCTAAGTTGGCGGGGGTATGCCCAGACGTGGGTCCCTTGCTCACTTTGCCACTGGATTCAAGCAAGCCTGGCTGATGACGGCTGGAATGCCAGAAACCGGTCCTAGGATGCTTGTTTCCGGTCCAGGGAAGACATGGCTTGGCAGTTCGGGCTGGACTGTTCCCATGAGGCACAGGGTCAGACTGATTTGCATATGGCCATGTCTGAACTGGGGTGGTGGAGTGAGCTAAAGAATGATGATGGATTAAACCCAGATCAGTTGACTGGGGGTGAGTGTTTGATTGGCTCAAACGCTCCGTCCATCATCCCTTTTGTATCGCTTTGTTCGCCCTAAGTTGGCGGGGGTATGCCCAGACGTGGGTCCCTTGCTCACTTTGCCACTGGATTCAAGCAAGCCTGGCTGATGACGGCTGGAATGCCAGAAACCGGTCCTAGGATGCTTGTTTCCGGTCCAGGGAAGACATGGCTTGGCAGTTCGGGCTGGACTGTTCCCATGAGGCACAGGGTCAGACTGATTTGCATATGGCCATGTCTGAACTGGGGTGGTGGAGTGAGCTAAAGAATGATGATGGATTAAACCCAGATCAGTTGACTGGGGGTGAGTGTTTGATTGGCTCAAACGTTCCGTCCATCATCCCCTTTTGTATCGCTTTGTTCGCCCTAAGTTGGCGGGGGTATGCCCAGACGTGGGTCCCTTGCTCACTTTGCCACTGGATTCAAGCAAGCCTGGCTGATGACGGCTGGAATGCCAGAAACCGGTCCTAGGATGCTTGTTTCCGGTCCAGGGAAGACATGGCTTGGCAGTTCGGGCTGGACTGTTCCCATGAGGCACAGGGTCAGACTGATTTGCATATGGCCATGTCTGAACTGGGGTGGTGGAGTGAGCTAAAGAATGATGATGGATTAAACCCAGATCAGTTGACTGGGGGTGAGTGTTTGATTGGCTCAAACGTTCCGTCCATCATCCCCTTTTGTATCGCTTTGTTCGCCCTAAGTTGGCGGGGGTATGCCCAGACGTGGGTCCCTTGCTCACTTTGCCACTGGATTCAAGCAAGCCTGGCTGATGACGGCTGGAATGCCAGAAACCGGTCCTAGGATGCTTGTTTCCGGTCCAGGGAAGACATGGCTTGGCAGTTCGGGCTGGACTGTTCCCATGAGGCACAGGGTCAGACTGATTTGCATATGGCCATGTCTGAACTGGGGTGGTGGAGTGAGCTAAAGAATGATGATGGATTAAACCCAGATCAGTTGACTGGGGGTGAGTGTTTGATTGGCTCAAACGTTCCGTCCATCATCCCCTTTTGTATCGCTTTGTTCGCCCTAAGTTGGCGGGGTATGCCCAGACGTGGGTCCCTTGCTCACTTTGCCACTGGATTCAAGCAAGCCTGGCTGATGATGGCTGGAATGCCAGAAACCGGTCCTAGGATGCTTGTTTCCGGTCCAGGGAAGACATGGCTTGGCAGTTCGGGCTGGACTGTTCCCATGAGGCACAGGGTCAGACTGATTTGCATATGGCCATGTCTGAACTGGGGTGGTGGAGTGAGCTAAAGAATGATGATGGATTAAACCCAGATCAGTTGACTGGGGGTGAGTGTTTGATTGGCTCAAACGTTCCGTCCATCATCCCCTTTTGTATCGCTTTGTTCGCCCTAAGTTGGCGGGGGTATGCCCAGACGTGGGTCCCTTGCTCACTTTGCCACTGGATTCAAGCAAGCCTGGCTGATGACGGCTGGAATGCCAGAAACCAGTCCTAGGATGCTTGTTTCCGGTCCAGGGAAGACATGGCTTGGCAGTTCGGGCTGGACTGTTCCCATGAGGCACAGGGTCAGACTGATTTGCATATGGCCATGTCTGAACTGGGGTGGTGGAGTGAGCTAAAGAATGATGATGGATTAAACCCAGATCAGTTGACTGGGGGTGAGTGTTTGATTGGCTCAAACGTTCCGTCCATCATCCCCTTTTGTATCGGTTTAGGCCCCATTGCCACAATGTTCAAAATGTGCTTCAGCTATGGAACCCACACTTACCTTTTGGTCACTGTGATGATGGGGTGTTCGACCCCATTGCCACAGTGGTCATGGTCGGCTTGCATTGTGGAGGCCACACACATTTATGTGTGACACATGTGATAGGGGGTCACATTGTATGTTCAATGTCATGTTCAGTGTTGTAGGCATTTGACACAGACTACACACGCTTGTCATGGTGTTCGGGGGGATGTAATTTTCAGACATTCCTTATGTTGGAGTATGCTGGTTGTGTCATGCATTACCCATCCTATGAGTAGGGGTTGTGTGGGTGGTAGGCATCCATCCCCCTATGAGTGGGGGTGGTGTTAGTGGTAGGCATCCATCCCCCTATGAGTGGGGATGGTAGTAGTGACAGGCATCCAGCCCCCCCTGAGTAGGGGTGGTGGTAGTGGCAGGCATCCAGCCCCCCATGAGTAGGGGTGGTGGTAGTGGTAGGCATCCATCCCCCTATGAGTGGGGGTGGTGTTAGTGGTAGGCATCCATCCCCCTATGAGTGGGGATGGTAGTAGTGACAGGCATCCAGGCCCCCTGAGTAGGGGTGGTGGTAGTGGCAGGCATCCAGCCCCCCATGAGTAGGGGTGGTGTTAGTGGTAGGCATCCATCCCCCTATGAGTGGGGATGGTAGTAGTGACTGGCATCCAGGCCCCCCTGAGTAGGGATGGTGGTAGTGGCAGGCATCCAGCCCCCCATGAGTAGGGGTGGTGGTAGTGGTAGGCATCCATCCCCCTATGAGTGGGGGTGGTGTTAGTGGTAGGCATCCATCCCCCTATGAGTGGGGATGGTAGTAGTGACAGGCATCCAGGCCCCCATGAGTAGGGGTGGTGGTAGTGGCAGGCATCCAGCCCCCAATGAGTAGGGGTGGTGGTAGTGACAGGCATCCAGCCCCCATGAGTAGGGGTGGTGGTAGTGGCAGGCATCCAGCCCCCATGAGTAGGGGTGGTGTTAGTGGTAGGCATCCATCCCCCTATGAGTGGGGGTGGTGTTAGTGGTAGGCATCCATCCCCCTATGAGTGGGGATGGTAGTAGTGACAGGCATCCAGGCCCCCCTGAGTAGGGGTGGTGGTAGTGGTAGGCATCCATCCCCTTAAGGGTGTGTATGGCATTGGTGATGGCCATCCCGCCCCTATGGTTCTGCTGTTGCTAGTGTACGTCATTTCTGCATCCCTATGTGTGTGTGACATATTTCGGGTACGTGTCGTTTGTTTGTGTTGTTGGTGTTTGACTTACCGTCTGCGCCGTACGCGTCCGTACCGGTCCCGGTAATAGATGTAGAGTATTGGTA
This sequence comes from Calotriton arnoldi, assembly GCA_963921515.1. NCBI lineage: Eukaryota > Metazoa > Chordata > Amphibia > Caudata > Salamandridae > Calotriton > Calotriton arnoldi. The sequence goes on from CAWUFW010027710.1 coordinate 5,166, forward strand.
GGACCTGCGCGATGGGATTCATGCTTGGGTCGTCTCGTTCGGGTTTCTCGTGTCTTCGACTCGTACTCATCGCTGGCTTGTTCGTCTCGTAGCCGTGGATCGTCTTGTGGTGCGAATCGGAGCTTATGTACGGCTCTCCCGGATGCTCAAACGTGCCGGACGTAGGGATGGGTTCGGCGCATACGGAAGGCGCATCGTACTAGTCCGGCCGGAAGGTGCTGTGTATTTGGTTCCGTGCGACTCGAATCGGCGTTTACGGATCCGGCTCGGGCGGGGAACAGGAGCTGAAATGGGTAAGTATGGCTCGCTCGGAATCTGGGCTGTTATGCGCATCGTACTTGTTCGTTCGGACGAGTGTTCGAATCGGTCGGGAAACACGCGTTCGGCTTGTATTTTTTCCAGACGAATACTGTTAGGTGCGCTTCCGGCCGAGATCGGAATCGACCCCTGTGTCTGTTTGCACTACAGTTCAAATACTTCATGTAACCTTTTTGACGCTGATATATTTAATCAGAAACAATATAGAAAGTGCAACATTTTAGGCGTGTGTGAAGGGGGGTTGGTCTTGCCTACGGACAGCTTTAGCTGTTTTCTGTTGATTAAACTATTACGTATGCTACAATGTATATAGTGGACTCAGCCTCTTACCGATTGGAGTGCTGTTTTGTCTATATTAATTCTCTGTTCTTTTTTCAATGACTTTCCCCCCTGTTCTTTATTTGCCCCACCACTGGAGCATTGGTGCTTTACTTTGCTTTTGATTGAAATGAGTTGTATCCTTCCACTGTTGACCTGAGCAGACTCTTTTTTTATTTTTTTTGCAGCACTCCATTGGAGCACATGTATTTACTTGCTCTCTCCAGTGCTTTAAATGGAAAAAAAATAAGTGCAGGTACTCACCCCCACTTAGCTGTGGACTAGCGGTCGAGCCAGGAGCAGGTGTAAAGGCAGGCGAAAAGACAAGCATTTAAATAATCTTCTTTTGCAGTCTTCCTAATCATTTCATAATCATATACATTTCTGTCACACTCCTTACGCCTTTCCCCTTAACCACTCCTTTATCTCCCATGTGTATATTTTTCCTGAATCACTGACAGAATATCGACTACAAGAATATCGACGTCAAAAATATCGGAGGCGAAATATCGAGATCCAGAATATCGACATCCTATCTACATTATGGTAAGTACAAAAATATGGAGAAAAAAATATCGATGTCAAAAATATCGTTGTTAAAAATATCGTTTAATATTTAAGTTTAAAAAATAATGTAAAATAAAGTAAATAATACATATAATTAAAATAAACATAGTTAAAAAAAATTAAAATGTTTAAAAGTTATATATGATATATAGATATAATGTAAAAATAAATTAAACATATACATATAATATATAATATATATACTTACTAATAATTTAAAAAAATATTTTAATAACACATTTTTTAAAATATCATATATATTATAAAAACATCTCTACACAATAAACAATAATATAAATAAAAATTAAATAAATATATATAACAAATTGAAGAAAACAAAACAAAATTACTCTTTTAATATTAATTATATACTACATTAACAAAAATAACATAAAAACTATTAGATAGCAAAGGTAATAAAATTACTATTCCAACTAAAATCAATGCAACACTAAGGAAAATGTTGGATAGCGTATAGATAAAAATTTCTATTCTCACTCCAGTGAGTGCAACATTAGGGAAAGTGTTGGATAACGTAGGGGTTAAAATTACTATTCCCACTCCACAGAGTGCAACAGTAGGGAAAGTGTTGGATAGCGTAGGGGTTAAAATTACTATTCCCACTCCAAAGAGTGCAACAGTAGGGAAAGTGTTGGATAGCGTAGGGGTAAAATTTACTATTCCCACTCCAGAGAGTGCAACAGTAGGGAAAGTGTTGGATAGCGTAGGGGTAAAAATTACTATTCCCACTCAAGTGAGTGCAACAGTAGTGAAAGTGTTGGATAGCGTAGGGGTTAAAATTACTATTCCCACTCCTGAGAGTGCAACAGTAGGAAAAGTGTTGGATAGCGGCTGGGTAAAAATTACTATTCCCACTCCAGGGAGTGCAACAGTAGGGAAAGTGTTGGATAGCGTAGGGGTTTAAATTACTATTCCCACTCCAGAGAGTGCAACAGTAGGGAAAGTGTTGGATAGTGGAGGGGTAAAAATTACTATTCCTACTCCAGGGAGTGCAACAGTAGGGAAAGTGTTGTATAGCATAGGGGTAAAAATTACTATTCCCACTCCAAAGAGTGCAACAGTAGGGAAAGTGTTGGATAGCGGCTGGGTAAAATTACTATTCCCACTCCAGGGAGTGCAACAGTAGGGAAAGTGTTGGATAGCGTAGGGGTTAAAATTACTATTCCCACTCCAGAGAGTGCAACAGTAGGGAAAGTGTTGGATAGTGGAGGGGTAAAAATGACTATTCCCACTCCACAGAGTGCAACAGTAGGGAAAGTGTTGGATAGCATAGGGGTTAAAATTACTATTCCCACTCCAGAGAGTGCAACAGTAGGGAAAGTGTTGGATAGTGGAGGGGTAAAAATTACTATTCCCACTCCAGGGAGTGCAACAGTAGGGAAAGTGTTGTATAGCATAGGGGAAAAATACTATTCCCACTCCAAAGAGTGCAACAGTAGGGAAAGTGTTGGATAGCGGCTGGGTAAAATTACTATTCCCACTCCAGGGAGTGCAACAGTAGGGAAAGTGTTGGATAGCGTAGGGGTTAAAATTACTATTCCCACTCCAGAGAGTGCAACAGTAGGGAAAGTGTTGGATAGTGGAGGGGTAAAAATTACTATTCCCACTCCACAGAGTGCAACAGTAGGGAAAGTGTTGGATAGCATAGGGGTTAAAATTACTATTCCCACTCCAAAGAGTGCAACAGTAGGGAAAGTGTTGGATAGCGTAGGGGTAAAATTTACTATTCCCACTCCAGAGAGTGCAACAGTAGGGAAAGTGTTGTATAGCATAGGGGTAAAAATTACTATTCCCACTCAAGTGAGTGCAACAGTAGTGAAAGTGTTGGATAGCGTAGGGGTTAAAATTACTATTCCCACTCCTGAGAGTGCAACAGTAGGAAAAGTGTTGGATAGCGGCTGGGTAAAAATTACTATTCCCACTCCAGGGAGTGCAACAGTAGGGAAAGTGTTGGATAGCGTAGGGGTTAAAATTACTATTCCCACTCCAGAGAGTGCAACAGTAGGGAAAGTGTTGGATAGTGGAGGGGTAAAAATTACTATTCCCACTCCAGGGAGTGCAACAGTAGGGAAAGTGTTGGATAGCGTAGGGGTTAAATTAACATACTTATTAATTAAATACTTTTTGTAGAATAAATCACACATTAAAATTAATTAACTAATTAATTAATAATAAATACCAATAAAATTAAATTAATAATTACTTAAATAAAATTAAAATACTTCCACCCTATTCCCCCATAAACACACAACCCACTACACATAAAAAAACACAATTAATTTAATTTGCCATTAATCTATTAATAAGAATTAATTAACAATTAATAATAAATTAATTAACAATTAAAACAAATAAAAAAATTTTTTTAATTATAATTAATATAATTATAAATCATTCAATTAATAAAAATTAACTAACTATTAATAAATAATTAACAATAAATTATTTATCAATAACAATAAATTAAAAAATATTAATTAATTTATAATTAATAAATTACTTCCCACCCTATTCCCCTATAAACCCACAACCCGCTACACATAAAAATTAACATAATTAATTTATCAATTAATAAAAATTAATTAGCAATTATTAATTAATTAACAATAAATTGATTAACAATAAATTAATTAAATAATAAATTATTTATAATTAATATAATGATACATTAATCAATTAATACAAATTAATGGCCAATTAATAATTAATTAACAGTAAATTAATAATCAATAACAATAAATAAAAAAATATTGATTAATTAATTGTAATTAAATTACTTCCCACCCTATTCCCCTATAAACCCACATCCCGCTCTGATACTAAAACGCAAAAAATATTAATTAATTAATTATAATTAAATTACTTCCCACCCTATTCCCCTATAAACCCACAACCCGCTCTGATACTAAAACGCAAAATGGACTTTAAAAAAATTACTAATTTCTAAACATTTACTACATATATTTAGAAATAATTAAAATACATTACAAAAAATGTTAAACATACATATAAAATACCTTAAGGTCGATATTCTGGTCAACGATATTCTTAACATCGATATTCTGTCCCTACGATATTGTTAACTCGATATAATTGTAGGTCGATATACAACTTCGATATTTTGACTGCTTACCATTTTTCCTTAACCCCCGCACTTTGCCCACTCCCCAACTTTCCATCCTTGTATTCCTATCATAAATAAGCCAACGTACACTCTTGTCTTGTGGTGGTCATTTGTTGGCTGCAACTCACCCAGCCGTAAGGCATCCCAAAGTGAGTGGTCCTACACACCGCCCTTAAGCCAACTCACCCAGCCGTGAGGCACCCCAAGGTGACTGGTCCTATTCTGGCACACCGCACTCCGGTGTGCCTCCGTACCAACCATTATCCCCGTAGTTTCTCGCCAACGCCTTGCCTGCTCCTTCGCACTGCGACATAGCTGTTCCTTAGGTGTGGGTGGGTGGGACAAAACTTCCTTGCCGATGCTGCTTCCCCGCTCCACAGATAGGAGCTTACCTGGGGGAGCAGCGCTTATATCCCCCCCCCAGTGCTTTCTCGCCTTGTACCTGGTTTCCTCCCATTGGGGGGTTTGCACCGCGCTCAGGCCCCCATTGGCCGGGGGGCCGGCGCCTCTCTGGCGGCCGTAGCGGGGGGGGAGACGTGGGAGCTTTCCTGCTCCTTGGTGCGAAAAACCGGTTTTGTCCGGGGCTCGGCGTCGGTTTTGGCGCCGGCCCTCGAGGCCCCCTTCGGGTGCGGCCTCTGCTATTCACTTTTGATATTTTACCCCTCTTCATATTTCTCTCCACTCTTTTCTTCCACCTCTTCATTTTCCCTCCTCTCTCTTATCACTTACTGCTTTCCCTTTCTCCTTGCCTCTCTCCTCTTTGCTTCTATCTTCTTCCCATTTCTTCACTGTTTTGTCCTTGTTTCTTCTCTTTTGCCTTGTCTCTATTTCACCATCTTCCTTAACCCTCGTTAATGTCTCCCTACTCACCTCCCTCTAGTGCTCTTCTACCCATTTCCCATCCTGTTTTGCTTCCTTACACCTCAGGCTCTTTCCCGAGCTTCTCGTCCCCTTTCTTTTCTTCATGTCGATGGATCGCTCCTCCGTCCATCCACAGCACTGCCGTATCTAATTGTACATCTGCAGGATCTGTTTTCCTCACCTGCAAAAAGCATAAACAGCATTGTATACTGGCAGGTTAACCCCTTCGCTGCTAGGCCTTTTCCCCCCCCTGTGCTAAGCCTTTTTTTGGCTATTTGGGGTAGTTCGCGCTTAGGCCCCTGTAACTTTTTGACCACAAAAGGTATCCATGCCAAATTTGCGTCCTTTTCTTCCAACATCCTGGCGATTCTAAAGGTACCCAGGGTTTGTGGATCCCCCTAGAGGGGACCCAGAAATTAGCCAAAATACAGCAAAATTTGTTTTTTTTTGGGAAAAATGGGAAAAAAGTTCTACAAATGAAAGCGTCTCGGTTTTTCCCTGCAAATGGTATCAACAAAGGGTTTGTGGGGCTGAAATCACCATTTTCCCAGATTTTAGGGAATGACAGACTTTTGTCAGAAAACCAAAATTTTTTACACAGTTTTGGCATTTTTCTGGCACATAGCCTATTTTTGTTATTTTTTGTGCTTTCAACCTCTTTCCAGTTAATGGTAGACATGGGTATGAAAGCAATAATGGATCCTGGAAAGCTATATATTTTAGAAAAGTAGACACAATTCTGAATTCAGCAAGGGGTTATTTGTGTAGATCCGTCAAGGTTTCTTTATAGAAACTAACAGTTAAATATAGGAAAAATTGAAAATAAGTTGAAAAAAACAGCCTTTTGTGTCAACGTTTTCACCTGTAACTTCTTCTAATAATGACAGCTCTTTGAAAGCAATATACCGTGGACCTTACTGGTTGTGGGGATATATACGACTTGTAGGTTCACCAAGAACATACGAACCCAGAGCCAAAAACTGAGCAGTGACTTGCAATGGTTTTTTATTATGTACCGGGTATATAGCAATTATTCTGGGAAAATGTATACATGGAAAAATCGGTATGAAAGACACCTATGTATTTCTGAAATGGGAACAAAATATAGAGTTTAGAAACAGTAGATATTTGCACATTTCCGAAATTGGGAATATTCATAGTAGCATGAGAATTATCGGTCATTTTTCAAAATGACTTCTTTTTTACACATTGTCATTCATTTGGAAGGCAGAAATGCATCGAAAGTCAATAGGTAATAACAGTTGCTTTACAAATATGAATTATCCTAAGTCTCCCGATAAAAATGGTACCTCACTTGTGTGGGTAGGCATAGTGCCCACGACAGGAAACGGCTCAAAACGCAACGTGAACACACCACATTTTCACAATGAAAAATTACCCTTTTTTTGCAAAGTACCTAGCTGTAGTTTTTTAACCCTAGCTCTGCCGGCACCTAGGGAAACCTAGCAAACCTATACATTTTTGAAAACTAGACACCCAGGGGAATCTAGGATGGGGTGACTTGACTGGCTCTCACCAGGTTCTGTTACCCAGAATCCCTAGCAAATCTAAAAAATTGTCAAAAAAAACACATTTTCCTCACATTTCTGTGGTGGAAAGTTCTGGAATCTGCGTGGATCCACAAATTTCCACCCACCCCGCGTTCCCCAAAGTCTTACGAGAAAAATGGTAACTCACTTGTGTGGGTAGGCCTAGGGCCCGCGACAGGAAACGGCGCAAAACGCAACGTGGACACACCACAATTTCACAGTGAAAAATGACCCTTTTTTGGCAAAGTTTCTAGCTGTTGTTTTTTAACCCTAGCTCTGCCGGCACCTAGAGAAACCTAGAAAACCTATACATTTTTGAAAACTAGACACCCAGGGGAATCCAGGATGGGGTGACTTGACTGGCTCTCACCAGGTTCTGTTACCCAGAATCCCTTGCAAACCTAAAACATTGTCAAAAAAACCACATTTTCCTCACATTTCAGTAGTGGAAAGTTCTGAAATATGCGCGGATCCACACATTTCCACCCACCCCGTGTTCCCCAAAGTCTTCCAAGAAAAATGGTACCTCACTTGTGTGGGTAGGCCTAGTGCCCGCGACAGGAAACGGTGCAAAACGCAACGTGGACACACCACAATTTCACAGTGAAAAATGACCCTTTTTTGGCAAAGTGCCTAGCTGTTGTTTTTGAACCCTAGCTCTGCCGGCACCTAGGGAAACCTAGCAAACCTATATATTTTTGAAAACTAGACACCCAGGGGAATCCAGGATGGGGTGAGTTGACTGGCTCTCACCAGGTTCTGTTACCCAGAATCCCTTGCAAACCTAACAAATTGTCCAAAAAAACACATTTTCCTCACATGTCTGTGGTGGAAAGTTCTGGAATATGCGTGGATCCCCAAATTTCCACCCACCCCGCATTCCCCAAAGTCTTCCGAGAAAAATGGTACCTCACTTGCGTGCGTGGGTCAAGGACCCGCGACAGGCAAGGGCCCAAAACCTATTGAGGCGACATCAAAATTACCTATCACAAACCAACCTGGTATTGCAAGGGGGGTCCCATGAGTTTTTGGCCCGGGGCTCGGCGGCAATCTAGGGAAACCTACCAAACCCACACATTTCTGGAAACTAGACACCCGGGGGAGTCCAGCGAGGTATGGCTTGCGTGGGTCCCCCAACATTCTCCTACCCAGAATCCCCTGCAAACCTCAAATTTTGCTGAAAAAATCACTTTTTTCTCAAATTTCTGTGTGGGAAAGTTCTGGAATCTGTGTGGATCCACAAATTTCCTCCCACCCAGCGTTCCCCCAGGTCTCCCGATAAAAATGGTACCTCACTTGCATGGGTGGGTCAAGGACCCGCGACAGGCAAGGGCCCAAAACCTATTGAGGCGACATCAAAATTACCTATCACAAACCAACCTGGTTTTGCAAGGGGGGTCCCATGGGTTTTTGGCCCGGGGCTCGGCGGCCATCTAGGGAAACCTACCAAACCCACACATTTCTGGAAACTAGACACCCGGGGGAGTCCAGCAGGTATGGCTTGCGTGGGTCCCCCAACATTCTCCTACCCAGAATCCCCTGCAAACCTCAAATTTTGCTGAAAAAAATCACTTTTTTCTCAAATTTCTGTGTGGGAAAGTTGTGGAATCTGCGTGGATCCACAAATTTCCTCACACCCAGCGTTCCCCCAGGTCTCCCGATAATAATGGTACCTCACTTGTGTGGGTAGGCATAGTGGCTGCAACAGGAAATGGCCCAAATCGTACTGTGGAGACTTCAAAATTACCTATAACAGAACTACCTGGTTTTGGGGGGGGGAGGCACTGGAGATTTTGGCCCCGGGCTCGGTGGCCATCTTGGGAAAGTACCAAACCAAAACATTTCTGAAAAGTAGACACACGGGGGAGTCAAATGAGGTATGGCTTGCGTGGATCCCCCAATGTTTTCCTACCCAGAATGCCATGCAAACCTCAAATTTAGCTGAAAAAACCACATTTTCCACATATTTTTGTGTGGAATCACCATGCCGGCACAAATGTCCTACGGTCACAATCAGGGTGATCTCGTGCCAACGCTAAAACCATTATCGACAAAATGCAGCATCCGAAGCAGAAGCAAATACCTATCACGACTCATGACTGCCGGAAATATAGCTGTTGCCATCAAGGGACTACTAGACCAATATGAAGACATTGATGGCTTCCTTAGCAAGCCCATCAAAAAAGTTAAACCCAAGAACTTCTTCATCTCTTCCAGATTTGTGGGAGTCCACCGGGTAGCTCTAGAGTGGGGCTTAAGGCTGGCACTGTTGTCCCTCGAAAACTGTTCGGCATACAAATTAGTCTGCTCAACAATCTCTGCCAAAAATACATCGTCCATAAACAACTGAAAAAAATGTATCGGCAAAAAGTTTTCAGTATGCACTCTACACCCTGGAACACCAGTAAAGTCTGGCAATGCCGGCTGCACCATGCCTGGGGCAACCCAGAGGTCAGCACTTTCAACGGGAAGCCTTGCAGCCCCAGGCTGCAGCCCAGATGCCTCTTGCCACACTATACCAACGGGAAGCCTTGCAGCCCCAGGCTGCAGCCCAGATGCCTCTTGCCGCACTATCGGCACATCAATGTCCTCCTCTAACACAGGCACTTCATCCGCACTAAGAGTAGCTTCATCCGCACTGAGAGTAGCTTCATCATCCAATGATTCCATGTGGAGAGAAAACTCACTGCCTGAATCTTCCCCTCCCTCCTCTGCCTCAGATGCAGAGTCAGTCTCTGAACCATGGTCAGAGGAAGACTCAAAAAGCATACCAACAACCTGCTGAGCAGTAATCCTCTGGCTAGCCATTATCCTTACTAAGAAAGGAGACTGCACAAACAAGTCAACAACAACCAACACTGTGCAAAATAAGTAAGTAAAAATAATGTGTGCCTTTATCACAAAGATCTATATACTCAAAAACTATACGATTGACTTGCAAGAGACAGCTACACTCACCAGCACCTACTCTGCAGAGACACAGCAAAAACCAACGAAATCCCACTAGAAAGAAAAAAACAAAACCAATTACTCACAAGTCAACAAAATACACATCGAGCACAAATGCAAAAAGTTTTTGACACTCAAAAAACAGAAGCCAAACATACTGCTATTATTACACCATTTGCAAAAAACTCATTCATGCAGAGAAATGAAACTCATTTACATTGTACAAAAAAAAGTCTCTTACCAAACACATGCAACTACACAAACAGCAGAACCACCAGTAACGAAACCGCAACCTGGAATAGTCTAAAGAGCAAAAGCCTTGAACTAGAACAAAAAGGGAGAAATAAAGCATTACAATTGCAATTCACAAGAAATAAAACAATTAACATTATAACACGCTATGTCACTACCCAAATGGTCAATCGGCCAGATGGGCCTTCAAATAGGGCTGAGAAAAATGGGGGGTAATCTTGCCCAAGGGATCGGGTGAGGTTGTCTGCCATGCCAATCTGTCCCCCAGGTGGGGCAGAAAACAGCAGACAGAAATGTGCCCCCCTTGCAAAAGTAATAAATCCCTGGTGCCTAGTAGGGTTTTCTGCCTCCCCCCTCCCACCTAGGGCAGAAAGGCAAAAAAAAGGGGCAGATCTGTCCCCAGGAGGGGCAGAAAAAACATTAACCAAATGTTACCCCTTGGAAGCAACCATGTCGCTTCCATTACACGCAAAACAAAATCCCTGGTGCCTAGTGGGGTTTTCTGCCCACCCCCCCTCGGGGGCAGAAAGGGCAAAAAAATGGGCCGATCTGCCCCCGGGGGGGGGGATACAAAAGCGGATGATGGACGGAACGCTTGAGCCAATCAAACACTCACCCCCAGTCAACTGATCTGGGTTTAATCCATCATCATTCTTTAGCTCACTCCACCACCCCAGTTCAGACATGGCCATATGCAAATCAGTCTGACCCTGTGCCTCATGGGAACAGTCCAGCCCGAACTGCCAAGCCATGTCTTCCCTGGACCGGAAACAAGCATCCTAGGACCGGTTTCTGGCATTCCAGCCGTCATCAGCCAGGCTTGCTTGAATCCAGTGGCAAAGTGAGCAAGGGACCCACGTCTGGCCATACCCCCGCCAACTTAGGGCAAACAAAGCGATACAAAGGGGATGATGGACGGAACGTTTGAGCCAATCAAACACTCACCCCCAGTCAACTGATCTGGGTTTAATCCATCATCATTCTTTAGCTCACTCCACCACCCCAGTTCAGACATGGCCATATGCAAATCAGTCTGACCCTGTGCCTCATGGGAACAGTCCAGCCCGAACTGCCAAGCCATGTCTTCCCTGGACCGGAAACAAGCATCCTAGGACCGGTTTCTGGCATTCCAGCCGTCATCAGCCAGGCTTGCTTGAATCCAGTGGCAAAGTGAGCAAGGGACCCACGTCTGGGCATACCCCCGCCAACTTAGGGCAAACAAAGCGATACAAAAGGGGATGATGGACAGAACGTTTGAGCCAATCAAACACTCACCCCCAGTCAACTGATCTGGGTTTAATCCATCATAATTCTTTAGCTCACTCCACCACCCAGTTCAGACATGGCCATATGCAAATCAGTCTGACCCTGTGCCTCATGGGAACAGTCCAGCCCGAACTGCCAAGCCATGTCTTCCCTGGACCGGAAACAAGCATCCTAGGACCGGTTTCTGGCATTCCAGCCGTCATCAGCCAGGCTTGCTTGAATCCAGTGGCAAAGTGAGCAAGGGACCCACGTCTGGGCATACCCCCGCCAACTTAGGGCAAACAAAGCGATACAAAAGGGGATGATGGACGGAACGCTTGAGCCAATCAAACACTCACCCCCAGTCAACTGATCTGGGTTTAATCCATCATCATTCTTTAGCTCACTCCACCACCCCAGTTCAGACATGGCCATATGCAAATCAGTCTGACCCTGTGCCTCATGGGAACAGTCCAGCCCGAACTGCCAAGCCATGTCTTCCCTGGACCGGAAACAAGCATCCTAGGACCGGTTTCTGGCATTCCAGCCGTCATCAGCCAGGCTTGCTTGAATCCAGTGGCAAAGTGAGCAAGGGACCCACGTCTGGGCATACCCCCGCCAACTTAGGGGGAGGGGGGGCAGAATACACATATAAAAAAAATCTGCCCCCTGGAAGCGACCCTTGCCCAAGGGGTGGCTTCCATTTTAATTTAAAAGAAGTGTCTAGTGGGGTTTTCTGCCCCCCCCCCCCCTGGGGCAAAAGGCAAAAAAAACAGGCCAATCTGCCCCCGGGGGGGCAGAATACACATTAAAAATAAAATTGCCCCCTGGAAGCGACCCTTGCCCAAGGGGTCGCTTCCATTTAAATTTTACAAAACACCCTGGTGTCTAGTGGGGGTTTCTGCCCCCGGGCCGATCTGCCCCCAGGGGGGGCAGAATTCCCATTACAAAAAAATTGGCCCCCTGGAAGCCACCCTTGCCCAAGGGGTCGCTTCCATTTCAATTTAAAATAACTCCCTGGTGTCTAGTGGGGGTTTCTGCCGGGCAGAAAGGCCAAAAAACGGGCCGATCTGCCCCCAGGGGGGGGGCAGAATTCCCATAGTAAAAAAATTGGCCCCCTGGAATTGACCCTTGCCCAAGGGCTCGCTTCCATTTTAATTTTTAAATAATCCCTGGCTCTAGTGGGCTTTTCTGCCCCCCCTGGGGCCAGAAACACCAACAAATTCGGGCGATCTGTCCCCAGGGGGGGCAGAAAAGTCTTAAAATAAATTTGCCCCCTAAGGAAGTGACCCTTGCCCAAGGGGTCGCTTCCTTTACATAAAAAAGACTTTCCTGGTGTCTAGTGGGGGCATTCCTGCTGCACGATCGCGACGCTGTGCGCGATCGTGCAGCAGGAATGCCCTGCATTGAGACATCAGGGGAGAGGAAATACTCTTTCCTCTCCCCTGATGCCTCAATACACTCCAAAAGGCCCCCCACCCCACCGGAGCACACAGCACTCACCCTCCCTCTGTGGACGCCTGGAAGCAAATGGCTTCCAGGTGTCCCAGCGCTTCCTGATGACATCGACGTCACAGGATCGCCGAGGGGGGGGTCGGGGGTGGCAGCGGAAACTCTTCCGCTGCCATCCCCCTTTGTGGCAACATGTTGGGCTGTCCATTGGGGGAGCGCCAGCGCTTCCCCCATGGGTCGGTGTTATGACGGAGCAGTTCCGTCATGAGCACAGCCCAACCGATGCTCATGACGGAACCGCTCCGTCATGAGCATCGAAGGGGTGAACAGGCTCTTCTGGCTACTTGAGTGCTGCTTACACTCCACTATAATATTTTGGGTGCAGAGTTGCAGTAGAGTAAGTTACTGCAGGACTGTCACGCAGACCCAGGCTCTACGACTTTAAAGAAAGGGGCAATGAGAGAACAGATCAATGCAGTGACCATGGCCCCTAATAAGAGATGGGTCCACCTCGCTCACCCACACATCCCATCTCACACATCCCACCTCCCTCTGTTTCTCTGCAGGTTGCACAAGCAACCATCAGCACCTGGACCAGCTGTTGCACAATTGAGTAAAAGAACGCCATTTACTGTGAGAAGGGTTATGTGGTACCCGCAAGGGATTCAGGAACTTGGAAGGACTTCATGGTGTAGATGACTGCCCAAAACGTGCCAGCTGCGGCACCCGTTCCAGAATACCACCACACACAAGTTCATGAGGAGATGGTAAGAGTTACTCAGTCCATCAAGGAGGCCAAGGCAGACGTGCGGAGTCAAGCTTGGTGCTCCAACGATTCAGGCTCTACAGCATGTGTGACTGACGCATTAGTTGGGCCTTTGGGTAGAAAATGCAGCACGCACCTACACTATCGGCTCACTTATGGAGAAGTGCCTAGTACGTATTCTCAAGCAGCTGTGCTTCTTTACTGGCTGCAGGAAATGCAAGCTGCTTGGCATTTTTGGTACCACTAAGGGCAAGATGGGCGGGGGCATCTGAGAGGGGAGAGTGTGACATAATGTGCGTGAGCCACTGTAGTCCGTAGATCTGCAACGGCGCTCAGGGTCCGAGTGGTGCACATAAATGCCCCATTCTGTCAGCCTCATCAATGGCAGTCGAGCAGTAGCTGCGCTGTTGAACGTTCCCATTCCGCTGCAGCGGCCCTTTTGCCCGTTTGAGTGCAGATACTGTCCTCAGCAGAAAAAAAGTTCGGGTACTCAAAAGTAGAAAATTATGAAGTGCCGGTACTGCCGGTACTCAGTATCGGTGATTTGTGGCCCATTTAAAGCACTGGCTCTCTCTCTTGTCCACTTCATCTTTCTCACGTTCCCACCCTCCCCCTCTCCCCTTTCTGCTTTCAAACCACCCTACGTTGCTTTCCCGTTTTGTTTCAATGCTTTTTCAAAATGTGTTTATTTTTTTAGCATGACACTTTTTTCTCACTCACACCCACCCCTGCACTGTCTCTGGCTCTCATTACGATTGGCTCGCTCTTTCCCGAACCCTGTGTAAACTATTGTTGCACCAGAATCGGAATTATGACTTTTGTGGAAGTTACCAAATGTCTCTAAATTTACTTAGGGAAAATGCCCGGCAAATACTGGTACATGTGGATTTTGGTGCGCAAAGCACCACTATTCGCATGTTATGCCCCATTTTAAAGGGAACAACTTATAATAGGCAATATTTATTTCACTTTTTAAATGTTGATTCTCCGTGGCGTCAGATTTTAAAAATGGGATAATAATTGCCTTCCTGGCAGGCCACTCATAATTGGGGCACCTAACTGACAAGGTATCCCCCTACCCAAGCTCAGCCATTGCTCTTCTGTGCTGCCTATCACACCTGTTCCACTTTCTTTATTTTATTTTTCCATTTTTAGGTCTCGCCTACGCAGCGCGCATGCGCTGCATAGGAAAAAGACTTTTGGAATCAATTCACTTTTCGCCTGAAGAACGTGCACGCGTTGCATTGCTTTCAATGGCAACGCGTGCACGTTTGGCGATTCCCTTTCGGGAGCGAGCTTTGGCGCCATGTGTTAGCAATTATCGCTCCTGGCGCTGCTCGCTCCCGCAAGGGAAACGCTTTCACTTTTGCCAACACTTTTTTTTTTTACTTTTAGCGCGAGGCGCGCGCGCTTGTCTTGTTTTAGTAGGCGCTTTCCTCTTGTGCTCATAGTTTCAATCTCGAGTGTTATTGCTTGTTACTATTTTTATTTTGCGGACGTGTTTTTTATTTAGTTAAATCTTGCTAATTTTTCATTATAGCAGCACTGCAGTACTAGATAATGCATATTTTATCTATTTTTTTATAGAACGTTTTCTCAGACTTGCATCTGTGTTTGGTTGCCTATACCGATATCGGGGATAAGAGCAATCTAGCGTGATTATGGCTCTGCACTCACGTAGCCGGTATAAAACTTTAATGACCCATATGTCATATTCTTTTTTTTACTCTGATGGCCTGATGCTCAATACTTTCCATCATGGCGATACTTTATGCTCGATTCTACTTTAGCTTTGTATACTCTGCCCTCTTTCTACTTAAGTGGCGCACTTATTTAAATGGTGCTTTCGGAACTTGCATGATTCACAGCGTTATTTTGGTTTGGACTCTTTCTGGATGCTGACTCGGACTCTGGGGGTAAGGCATACATTGTATTGAGGCATATTACATGTTTTAAATGGGCTTTTTGGCGTCCTGGTGCCCTAATGTACTTGTAGGCTGAGAAGGGCGTGCCGCTCCAATGGGCTATATTGGGGGTGACGTTATGATTGTACATACCTTGACCATGTTCTTATTTATCCTGAACCTTTAGATCTGTAGCCACTGTACTGACTGCTGTCCTTTACGGCGTGAACCCATTGTATCAATCTGATGTTTTTTTTTAGTGGGCCCTTGGTGCCCAAATGTGTTTGTGGGTTGAGGAGGGCATACTGCCTTAATGGGCTGTGTTGGGGGAAACAATATGATTGCACATACTGTGTTTGTGCTCTGTTTTATCTTGAATTCTCAGGTTTTCAGCCACCCTGTAGTACTCACTATTGTCCATCGCGGCCTAGATACATTGTAACAATCTGACAGCTTTTTTTTGTGTGCCCTCTGCGTTCGCCCTCTTTTTTTTTTGTCACGACGTGCTATTTTAAATTATGATGTCTTCTTTGTGTTTGAATGGCAATCCACCTAACAATGTTCATCGTTTGGCATGTTGCTCCCCATCACCATAGGACTATATATGGATCATTCTCATTTTCGGGTTAATATTGTGTTGTCGTGTGTGTGTGTGTGTGTGTGTGTACATGCATTCAGTGTTGGTAAAATCACTCTTCTTTTTGATTTTTTTTTGTGTTTTGATAGATTATCCCTCATCAAGGGGGTCTTATACACTTTCCATGCCTATTGACATAACCTATTCTGCGCACCGTAGATGATTGCTACCAGCCACCGCATTGACACAGTTGTTCTTGAGCACCCCAAAAAACCTTTTTCATATATTGTAAGTGGTTTTCGTTTCTTGTTTTTCATTTTCTTTTCTCTGGTGCGACCTCCGTTTTTCATTCTATAGGAGTTTGCATTAGTGTTAGCTGGTGGTATTGAACTGGTTCTTTTTATAAATATCTTTCTACAGCTAGATGTTTACATTGATATCTGACCAGCACCATGGCTATACAGTTAGTTTTCCTAATATATGTCACTAGATAACTTACATATTCATATTGTGTTTTTTCCATCATTATCGGGTGATGGTGGGTTTGTCTCTTTTTTTAATCTTTATTATGTTTCTCACTTTGTTTTTTGATTTTTTGGGATATAAATGACACTGGTTTCTTCTCTTTTTACACACTGTTGATAACCGAACTCATTGTTTACTTTATTGGCAACTTCTCTTTTTATCTTTCTTCTTCACTTACTCGGTGTTTGGTATTGTCCTTCTTTTTTCTTAGGGTCTGCTCGGTTGACACTTTTTGGACTTTTATTAAGGCAGTTATTCACATATGAACTCTTGTATGAGACATGACCTATGTAGTTGAGCACTCAAACAAGCAAAAATCCCCTACCTATTTCTTTAATAATATGCTAAACGTCATAGAATATAAAAGAAGAACAGTGCTGAAGGAAGAAAAGACAAACATATGACAAAAATAAATTTTTTTCAGTAAAAGATCAAAACACCCGAATATGATACAAGAATATTTTTTTGGGGTAATTGTAGAATAAATACATATACGTAGATCCACCACTCAAACAACAACTCACAGCCACATATAAACTACCATACTTCAATCATACTAACAACTAACCTGTATACACTAACTAAAGCAAAACACATAAACAGTAAATAATAAACTGTTCAATAAATAGCATGAATCTAATAAACAACATTCAGCTAATCATAAATGTATCACAAACGCCGACGCGCGTTTCGTTGTACAGCCCAAATATGGCAAAACACCTTCATCAGGCGTAGATACCATGACAGAAGAGTGGTGGGAGAATTTCTGAAATTAAATAAAACAAACATATAAGGATCATTCCTGCAACCAGTTACACAAACCAGTAGGCAAGTATAATGTTTAAATAAAAATTCTAATTCAAGTAAACAAAATGGTTAACATCATACAATTATTACAGCACTGTTGGGATAAATCATTGATGAACAAAACAACATTTGGTTCTATTTAGGCGGAAGGGGGAAAAATATAAATATATTTGAGCAGTGCACATTCAGACTCATAAGAAAGACGAATATATGGAAAAAGGAGATTGCGACAAACATAAAACAAAATAAAATAGTCAAAAAATATAATGAACAAACATAACTAATAAATAGCCAGTAAGTGCATACTAATAGATATAAAGATATTAGGGATACAAGAGGGAATACTATTTACAAGTCTAAGAAAAAGCAAAACCATATAGGAAACCCATTTGCATGAGGAAAGATAAAAAGATAAAAGAAAACAAACCCAGGCGGTCTGAATGCATACCAGTAGATTGATCAGCTGACCAGTGGGCTGTATCAGAAAATGCCGTGCATGGAGATTCGATGGCGTAATTTAATTACGATGTTCCACGGGAAAAGGCTGACTTGGGGTGTTGATAAAGTTTAAATAACATACAGAGTTTCTAATTAGAGATAAAAAGCAACATATTAATAGCGCTAGAGATGGCAGCATAGGGGAAGGGTAACTGTAGCAGAACGCTCAGTAATGTAAGAGGCCCATTTAATACACCCACTCATTACCTGAGGTCCGTTATTAAGTGCAAAGTATAAAGGCGCTGGGGGCAGGAAAGGACTCGTATTTCCCAAGGCGTTGGTTTTAATAAAGCACCCGATAGTTTCTGTGAAGATAAAGACAGAAATAACTAAAAAGAAAAACCCGAAATGAATACACGTTTATAAATTACAATAAACTGGCGGACGGGACAACCTCCCATAAGTGAAAGCTGCATGTGGTGTGCCCTCTGGGGTCTTTTGGCATGTACTAACATGTTACTCAGATTTTTGTTCCTTTTAAACGAAAAAATGGGTTTACTGATGGACGGCATAGAGTGGTCAAGGTTAAGAAGGTGCCATTGAGAGTTAACGATTTGGCGCATTTTATTGTTGAACCAGGAGTGTTTGGTAACACAAACCAACTGGTCAAGTTTATTATTGGCTTTGGGTTGGAACATGGAGTCCCGGTCGTAATATTTCGCTCTTTTAAGAGCGTTCTTAACAAGTTTAGGCGGATAACCTCGGTTGATGAGTTTGCTCTTAAGGTTACCGGCATGGTACATGTATTCACTGATGGTAGTACAATTTCTCCGGAAATATATACCGATGCATTGTTTTTTACCTTCGGTCCACCATGGCTTCGGCATCATTATATTTATTCTTGCAGTAGTTTTGGGTCTACCACTGGCATAGTTTAAATATTGGCAAGTGTTGTCATTTTCGAGCATCCGATAATTTTCTTTTAGTTCTGTGCCATCTAGCTGTCTGTGGTGTTTTCCACCCATCAAGCTGTTTGTTTTGTTTGTTTGGCTTTTGGTACCGATTAACGACTGTATCAGCGCCAGTTTATTGTAATTTATAAACGTGTATTCATTTCGGGTTTTTCTTTTTAGTTATTTCTGTCTTTATCTTCACAGCAACTATCGGGTGCTTTATTAAAACCAACGCCTTGGGAAATACGAGTCCTTTCCTGCACCCAGCGCCTTTATACTTTGCACTTAATAACGGACCTCAGGTAATGAGTGGGTGTATTAAATGGGCCTCTTACATTACTGAGCGTTCTGCTACAGTTACCCTTCCCCTATGCTGCCATCTCTAGCGCTATTAATATGTTGCTTTTTATCTCTAATTAGAAACTCTGTATGTTATTTAAACTTTATCAACACCCCAAGTCAGCCTTTTCCCGTGGAACATCGTAATTAAATTACGCCATCGAATCTCCATGCACGGCATTTTCTGATACAGCCCACTGGTCAGCTGATCAATCTACTGGTATGCATTCAGACCGCCTGGGTTTGTTTTCTTTATCTTTTTATCTTTCCTCATGCAAATGGGTTTCCTATATGGTTTTGCTTTTTCTTAGACTTGTAAATAGTATTCCCTCTTTGTATCCCTAATATCTTTATATCTATTAGTATGCACTTACGGCTATTTATTAGTTATGTTTGTTCATTATATTTTTTTGACTATTTTATTTTGTTTTATGTTTGTCGCAATCTCCTTTTTCCATATATTCGTCTTTCTTATTAGTCTGAATGTGCACTGCTCAAATATATTTATATTTTTTCCCCCCCTTCCGCCTAAATAGAACCAAATGTTGTTTTGTTCATCAATGATTTATCCCAACAGTGCTGTAATAATTGTATGATGTTAACCATTTTGTTTACTTGAATTAGAATTTTTATTTAAACATTATACTTGCCTACTGGTTTGTGTAACTGGTTGCAGGAATGATCCTTATATGTTTGTTTTATTTAATTTCAGAAATTCTCCCACCACTCTTCTGTCATGGTATCTACGCCTGATGAAGGTGTTTCGCCATATTTGGGCTGTACACCGAAACGCGCGTCGGCGTTTGTGATACATTTATGATTAGCTGAATGTTGTTTATTAGATTCATGCTATTTATTGAACAGTTTATTATTTACTGTTTATGTGTTTTGCTTTAGTTAGTGTATACAGGTTAGTTGTTAGTATGATTGAAGTATGGTAGTTTATATGTGGCTGTGAGTTGTTGTTTGAGTGGTGGATCTACGTATATGTATTTATTCTACAATTACCCCCAAAAAAATATTCTTGTATCATATTCGGGTGTTTTGATCTTTTACTGAAAAAGTAAATTTATTTTGTCATATGTTTGTCTTTTCTTCCTTCAGCACTGTTCTTCTTTTATATTCTATGACGTTTAGCATATTATTAAAGAAATAGGTAGGGGATTTTTGCTTGTTTGAGTGCTCTATGTTTCCCCTATGATCCCTTTACCTTTATTTGCCTAAATAGGGGCCCCTTTGTTTGATTGCC